>VYXB01001343.1:526527-559975 GCA_013397135.1 Pachyramphus minor
ACAGTCTCTTAATACATTGCTTAAGCATTCTGTAAACTAACAGTGTTTTGATTTATGTATTTTAGATACATCCTTATAAACAGTTTCATGTTTTCATTTTAAAAAATCTGTAATCACAAGTTGTTTTGGGAGAAAGTTATTCTTCAAGATGCCTCCATATCAATTATTCCTTTCTCTAGGTACCTAACAAGACCTATGAAATCACCAAATTGAGCATGAGTTTTACCTCCTACTGGATGTCATAAAATCGCATCTTTTTGTTCAATAGTTGTATTAATAAAAGTTACAGATTTTCCAATTATGGAAAATCCTGTCCTTTTCTGAGCTATCAAAGATTTATTTTTGCTTGTAATGTCCATCCTGGAGCTTGTGTATTCATACATTTCCCGTAGTACTTTTAAATTAAAATCTCATCACAGTTGTTGCTTTCTTCTCCTTCACCATAAATAAGATACGAAGTATCACATGTAATCAGTGGGATTTAAGAAATTACAGAATCCTTTACAGTGCTAAAATGAGATGTGAACATGAGGTGTGCTTGTTATTTGTGCTTTGTGAAGGCACATAACACCTCTCCTTGTACCTGCTAATTAAAGTCATTATTGCATTGTAAATTGACTCTCAAGTTCACTGCATCCTAACTTCCCTATCTAGATAGTTTCTAAACAGCCACATTTACTGTTACTGTTATGCCACCCCTAGCTACATGTTTGAGACCATGACTGAAAACTGAATATTTCTGTTAGATGAAAAATGTTAAAATATGCATAAAAGGCAAAATTATTTGAATTTGAGACATGAAAAACTGTCAGTGGACATTTCCATGATTTCATCACACAGCAAACAAACTGGGATTTTTGCTGTTTATTTTATTTTTGGCTTTTTGGTCTGCAAACAGTGTTCCTGTCTTCCCATCAGTGTGAATCATCAAATTCCCTGGTCTGAACCTGCCAGAAGGTACCTTGCCAGCATCACAGCCTACTCAGGCTAGACAGACACCACCAGCTAGTGGGGACAGGACAGGAGGCAGGACGTGGGACTCACACCTCAGGGACGTGTAGGTGTAGGGGAGCTTTTGCACTGCTTATGGATTTCTGGGGCACACTCAAACCTGGAACACCCAGCTCTCCCCCAGAAGAGGTGTGCAGGGGAGGAACCCACACTCCTGGGAGGGGATGTGCATGTAAACCATGTTGATGGGAGGATAAACATTGACTATTGGGATTAGTGTAGAATCACAGAATCATGGAATCACAGAATAGATTAGGTTGGAAGGGACCATAGTGTGTCACCTGTCCAACCTCCCTGCTCAAGCAGGGTCATTCTAGAATACATTGCACAGGATTGTGTCCAGATGGTTCTTGAACATCCCCAGTGAGGGAGACTCCACAACCTCTCTGGACAATCTCTTCCAGTGTGTGGTCACCCACACACTAAAAAGTAAAAAAGTTCTTCCTTGTACTCAGGCAAAGCTTCCTGTGTATCAGTTTCTGCTCATTTCCTCTTATCCTACTACTTGGCACCACCAAGAAGAGCCTGGATCCATCCTCTCAACACCCTCCCTTTAGGTACTTATGGACATTGATGAGGTCCCCTTGTGGACATCTCTTCTCAAGGCTGAGCAGGCCCAGCTACCTCAGCCTTTCCTCATCAGAGAGATGCTCCAGTCCCTTAATGATCTTTGCTGCCCTCAGCTGGACCTGCTCCTGGAGCTTCAAGTGTCTCTTGTACTGAGGAATCCAGAACTGGACATAGCACTCCAGATGCAACCTTGCCAATTCTGAGTAGAAGGGCAGGGTCAGCTCCCTCGACCTGCTGGCAGTGCTCTTTCTAATATACTCTGAGATACCATTGGCCTTTTTTGCCACGAGGGCACACTGCTGGCTCATGACAGCTTGTTTNATTGTGTCCAGATGGTTCTTGAACATCCCCAGTGAGGGAGACTCCACAACCTCTCTGGACAATCTCTTCCAGTGTGTGGTCACCCACACACTAAAAAGTAAAAAAGTTCTTCCTTGTACTCAGGCAAAGCTTCCTGTGTATCAGTTTCTGCTCATTTCCTCTTATCCTACTACTTGGCACCACCAAGAAGAACCTGGATCCATCCTCTCAACACCCTCCCTTTAGGTACTTATGGACATTGATGAGGTCCCCTTGCGGACATCTCTTCTCAACGCTGAAAAGGCCCAGCTCCCTCAGCCTTTCCTCATCAGAGAGATGCTCCAGTCCCTTAATGATCTTTGCTGCCCTCAGCTGGACCTGCTCCTGGAGCTTCAAGTGTCTCTTGTACTGAGGAATCCAGAACTGGACATAGCACTCCAGATGCAACCTTGCCAATTCTGAGTAGAAGGGCAGGGTCAGCTACCTCGACCTGCTGTCAGTGCTCTTTCTAATATACTCTGAGATACCATTGGCCTTTTTTGCCACAAGGGCACACTGCTGGCTCATGACAGCTTGTTTTCCACCAGGACCTCCAGGTCCTTCTCCACAGAGCAAATAGAACACTCTGGGATGCAGTATGGTTGGGTAGAAATCCATAAATGCATATTAAACTTTATAAGCATCTAATACTCTGTTTTATCTCTAGTACTGTTGTTTATCTGTTGCACTGCAAATATTGCTCTTGTTTACATGGTTCACTGATTGCTGATTAATTGCATGTTGTTAATAAATCAATAAACCGCTTTGATTCTGATTTGGTTTAAACTATGTGGACTGAGCAATTTTTGCCTGAGACAGCCATCCAGTGTTTGTGATTAGCAGGTCAACTGCATCCTGCTTCTTATTTTGAAGTAACAAATGGTTCCCACCTCAGGCAGGAGCTAGATCCTCCCATACATCTTTCTGCTCTGTTCTCACTTAAACTATTCATTACAGTAAGAGATTTTAATACTGTTAACTCATTAATAATAATTTTTACCCTTCTGTATCCTGAGAAGGAGTTAAGCACAAGTGCAGTCTAAGAAGCTGTATTGGTTTGGGATCACTCCATTTTAAATGGAGGAAGACACTGAAAAAAATAATGAGGTCAAATCAGGTTATATCCTGATACATTGTGTGAAATGTATGTGTGTGTTTAACTTCAAGATAGCACTTCTGTGTTAATTCAAACAGAAAAGTTTTTTCCCTTTACAGTGTAGTTGGTTGTTGTCCAATAAATAAGTTTTTTCGTATGTATAACATATATTCATATAATTCTCGGCTACATTAAAGTCTGGTAAGTGTCATGAACAAAAATGTTTTCTGTCAGATTAAATGTACTTCATAATTACTTAGCACATAGAATGTCCTGATAGGTCTTTGATATTTCCAATAGGATGATTCCTCAGATAGCCAGGCACGTTTTTTCTCTCTTATCCTCTATCCAGAACATCCTGATCTTAACAAAACCAAATGAGGCTATGGCCAAGTGGACCATTTTTCATTCTTTTCACTGATATCCATTCTGAATGACAGTTCAAACAAAAAAAATATATTCACCAAATTTCACCTGTCATTTTCAGTACTCCCACGCAGCACGAAATAATTTCATTTGTTTGTAGACTTTGAAAGAGTGCTTGCTGAGGAAGACCAGGTCAAAACAAGGTCCTAAGCCTGCAGCTCTGCTGTTGTAGTTGCAAGTCCCTGCTGGGTGTCCGGGCAGTCAGGCTGAGGAAGCTGCTGGTCTGACAGGAGAGAGGGAAAATAAGAGGAGTCAAAGTAATAGAGGGACTGGAGGGATTACAGAGACAGTAAGAGGAGGGAAGGAAGTGAGATCTGGGTGTGGAAGGGCAATTGAGCAGACTGGAGGAATGGGAGGCTGGAACAGAGATTTTTTTAAGGAGATAGGAACTCGTAACTAAGTCAAAGTGGGACAAAAAAGAAGGAAGAAGTACAAGGGAAATGGGGAATGAGAGTCAACGAAGTGAGGGTGACTGAAGCTCTGACCTGGCAGGAAGCTATGAGCATTAACTGCATGCAAGTGAAGACCTTAAGCCAGCAACCCAGAAAATAAAGAAAAATAACTGAGCATTTAATCTGATTGTTAAGTCATTTGCTTTATATCATACGCCCAGCAACTGCCAGTTAAAACATCCAGGTCTTCAAAGCAGTGTGCATCTGCCCTCCTCTGGCTACTCCTTTCAAAGCTCTTGCTGTATTCTGTACCTATCTACTTTTGCTAAAGATGAAACAAGAATATTTTAGAAAATAAATACATAGTCCTCAGAGCTCCAGCCATCCAGTGCACTAGTTAAAGGAGCAACTGTGCAAAAAAAAATAAATTTGTGATCATGTAATAAAAGGCTGCATCCTGAAGTGTACAATCTGCTGAGAAAATGAAGCTAACTGAGGAGTATTGTACCTTTTGAATCCTTCACTTTGCAACCTTAATCATTTATTTTCTTACTGGGAAGTTTCTATTCTGAACTTAAGTGTGTATGTTACCCCAGAAGCCCCAAAGTGTTCACAATATAAAAGGACAACTGCTAGTACAAGTATGCAATCATGTAATGTATCACCAAACTAGAAGTCAAGCATATGCTGATCTGCTTTTTTCACCACTTTTGAACTATTGGCCAGCTGGAAGCTGTCAGGGCAGCTTTACAGGGCAATGGATGTCTTACCAGCATTACTGCTGACCATGGAAAAAGGAAGCAACAGATGATACCTCAGAGAGACAAGTAACTAAATTGGAAGGGACAAGGCAGGAAAACCAGGTTAAATAATAAAAAATAAAAGTAACTAAATTCTAACACATTTGCAACAAGACTTAGAGGTGAGGACAAGGACTTTGACCTTGATGTAGTGGAACAGAAAAAGTAAGTACTTAATCACCCATGCAGCATCTTAAACAGCTGGTTAGCCTTTCAGTTAATAAAACATTTTATGAGGAATCAGTTGTATCTCCAAGCTTTCATCTTTTTTGTTTTAATTACTTATTAAACACTTGCAGTCTTCCTTGGACTATACATGCTGAAAAATAATTTGGCCTTTCTGAAATGAATCATTAAAAATAACTTTGCACATAATTTCCCATCAGATAGAAGCACAGAAACTGCCTCTGCATCAATACAATGTTAATATCCTGAGGTAGAGTGAATTGTTATTTTCCAAAGATTTCTAATTTTCAAAACTTGACAAGTTTTCTTAAACTTCCTTTAGATATTGCTTGTGACATAAAAGAAGAAAATTTTGTTCGAAATTTATCCAACTGCAATATTCCCTAGAATTAGAGAGAGCTTCTTGTCGACTGGTGACACTGTTCTGTTTTGTAGACGTTAAGCACAGTGACAACTCTCTCTCTCAGCTCTCAAATAAGGAGATGGGCATGGTAGCCCTTGGACTGATCTCCAAAAAGCCTCCACCCAGACTCTACCTACACCAACAGCTGCACAAAGGCAGAGTGTTTGAGATCAGACAAAATGAGTGCCCACAAATATTCCCAATGTAATATTACCTGTCTCCTGAGCACTGGTATGCCAGGTATACCCTTTGATTCACAAGAATACTTCACACCGAAACAAACCCAAAGGCTTATTGAAAAGTCACAGAGAAGGATAGTGGTTACAAGACTCCACATAGCTCTGAATCTTTAATGCTCAAGAAATGAGATCAACATTGTGTTTTATAGTCTAATAGATTCAGACATTTTCATATCTATATTTAATAAAATATTAACATCAACATAGTACAGGTCTAGTTCTTGCAGCTAAAATCAGAACTTCAGGGAAAGTCACTACCATTTCATGGAAGCCTGCATGTCAGGTAAAAAACTCTGATAATTGCCTTTATCAGCAGCTTAGACCTTTGAATACCTTCAGGACTTGACTTCCAATTACTACTCAGATGGAATGCATCACCAACACCTGTTTCAGCTAAACACATGCCTTTAGGTATAGCTGATATTAAAATGTTTGATACTTAGTAATTTTATACTACACTGCATTTTTTATTGAAGAAATCGATTGAAAGAACCTAACATTAGTAATGGCAAGGTTAGAGGCATCCAGTAATGATCAAGGACACAGTTGGCATCACCCTCAGGGTCGCCTGGCACACAGCAGCACATAGAATGTCCTGGTCACCTGGCACAACACTATCCACTATTCAGATGGTTTTCACCAATAATATTGCAATTAAAATATATGGTGTTGGAATTAAAGACTCTTTAATAGGTTCAAAAAAAATGTTCTGGATATGAAAATTTAATCAATTAAAGTACAGAATACCACCATCTTTGATGCTAAACTTGTAGTGGAAAGGGTTGGGGAAATGAGGAACAATAATGCATTTTAACATTTTACTATGCTGTCATCTCATTAGGTAAGTATATCTAAGCATTTTTTACCTTCTTTATTGTGATCAATCCAGCTTTTACAGTGATTCTGAACCACAGTTATTCTCCAGTGCAAAAATGCAGAGCATGATTTATTTGTTTTATAAATATCAACAGACACAATATAAGTTTTCAAGAAATAATCTGATTACATTTGGCTTCTGTAAATCACAGTCATAACCCAGGAGTACATTTCCTTCCAACTCAATAAAAATGACTTATACTAATAACTTACCTTGTAATTAAACCAAAGAAATAAATGTAATTGCAAAAATCTTATAAACACACATTACTGGTTTTCTCAGCTGCTCTATTTTCTTTTTGCTTCTCTGTTTCGTTGTTTCTTTAATTATTAGATTTTTATTAATGATAATTTCTCATTAATACGTTATGCAAAATTATGGTTTGAGTATATCAGTGTGATGTTTTTATTACACTGTTTTCTTCCTGCATAGATAGATTAAACTTTTTATGCAAAGACACCTGCAAATTCAGATGACTGTGAATGATGTTCAATATCTATATTAATTAAAGTTTATCTCTCAGTTTATACACCATCTGTAGAAGGCTGCAAAACATATGTAAATGTATGTAAAACATGCATTTATCCTTAGCTTTACACCTAATTTCTCTGAATGATTTTTGCCTGTCATTAATTTGTAAACAGCTTGTTACAAACATTATAAAACCAGGAAATTTTGATTGGTTCCACACACATGATATATTTCTGTTATTTGGTTAATTTCACTTCTGTCTTTGGTTTTCAAATGCAAATGCACTTTTTTTGTCAGTAAAAAATTATTTTCTATAAGTCATTTCCACTAAAATGGAGATAAACTTTTATCAAACAGTATACATATATATATATATACATATATATAAATAAACTAATTTAGCATGATTGTGCAGCGGAATATCTATAAACAGATTATATTTCCTAAATCTTATTAATTTTTGGGAAAAAAATAATTTTGATGGCTTCTAAATCTATATGTTGCTTGTAAAACTTTCTCTGTGATTTAAATAACAAGTAGAAAAATGTATGTCTATTGACCAGCAAAGTAGATGTGCTTTCAGGTACACCATGTAATCCTGGAGCTTATTTTAATTTTGACCTGGTTCACCCACACAAGTACCTTTCATGCTGAAACAAAGATACAGAAGAGAAAGCACAGTGCATGCCCCAGCATGGACTCAAGGCTGGATTGGGCATGAGAATTCGAGACAGAAAAGATTTCTGGCTTAAGTGTGATCTATACTGCTTAGATGTCATTGTTCAAAGTAACACATAAGCATGCTATACTTTTGGTTTAAATACTGATGTTTTAAAACCAGTGTGCACTTCATAAATGTAAAGGTAAATTTACACAAGGACTTGCAGGGAAATTTAATATCTGACTATCAGATAGTCAAATAGTAAAATATTCAAGGCAATTGAATAAGGTAAAAGATGAGTATAGATAAGCCAAATAACTTTTGAAAGTTTATTACTAATGTTTGTTGTTTATCATTACATGATAAAGCCTGTGAATCTCAAGAAATTCTCTAATATCATGTGACGATTTTCATCTCCATTGGGAAGGACGTCTCCCCACAGATTCTTGAAAAGTTTGTACTCTTGTTAGTGTGGGGTCACTGTTGCAATTTAAAGAATGGTCCTCATAATTTTAAGGTTTGCATCACATAGGTGTTGTGAGCAGACAGATACTTTTTCACTTTGATTTAATGCTGGAACTCATTTGCTACCCTTACTATACTCAGAGATACTGATGCATATTCAGGATGTGAGTATGAGCACATCCAAATACAGAGGTCAAGCTGAGTGCTGCTTCTCTCAGCTGGGAATTGGCATAGGGACATGTGAATACATAACGACATGATGGAAAAGGCAGTAGGAGTTTCTGGCAGGAGGAAGCATTCATCTATCAGATTTTTGATTGCAGGATTTGCCTTCTTAATCATTGGACATGGATAGCTACCCTGGTAGCATGATATCCAAGTATGCTGCTTCAAACTGATGGCTTTGTTTAGGAGTCTTTTTTCTCCCCCTCTCCAAATACTGCCTGGATTTATGAATTAAATTTAATACCTTAGCTAGAAGCACTTGCTTTGTCACCTTTGATGAGAACAGCTACATATTTGTAATCTTAGCTTATTGTACCAGTTTGTACACTGCACAGAAAACTGCAGAGAGGTACTCATGGGAAGGAGGAATGCCATGACCCTCTTAAAAGACCTTGTTCACATTATTTCAGTAGGTATGCAGTTTTCCTAATTCTTTGACAGTCTGCCTATTAACATTCCTGTCGGTATTGCCAGAATATGTCCCAGAACCACCCTTGCACACTCTAAATGTGTTGTGCTGCCAGCTCTTGCAAGGAGTATTCCCCAGCAGAGAATAACTTCCTTGCTCAATCTACAGAAATGGTAAAAATGTAATACTATCCTAGGTGTTAAGAGCTTTGGATTTTAGTTTTACTTCACTCAGATTACACAGAAATCTTCTTTATAGGATCAAAAATAGCTTAATTTCAGAGTAGACTTTATGTTCTTTTAAGAATGTTTAAATTTTGTACTATCAAAAATGAGATAAATCTAACTGCTCTTGCCTTTTTTTTAACCATTTTGTTGTAATATACCACCCAAGTTCCAGCCACTATGTCTTCATCTATGTTATCTGACAACCCATATATAAAGATTCAGTTCAGTGTTTATCACAGTGTGAAAGTTATAAAGCTCTGAAAAATGTGGTTTCAACTATAATAGAAATGGTGACATGCCCTAACCTATTGTGGCAGTAACAACACTGCTATAATATAAAAGGTTACTAAGACATATTGGCAGTCAAGGCAGCTTGGACTACTATGATTGCTCTTTTTATAGGTATGATAATGCAGCTCAGTTCCCGAGTATCACATGTTGGTAAATGATGGGATAGTAATCAGGAAACATTCTTCTTCTACATGAAAAGATTTTTTTATTTGTACCTAAAGAACTGGTAATAATTACGTTTTCTGAGCTGCAAGTCCAAGTCTAGGAGAAGCTACCGGTCCAGTCAGTGTTAGTTAGATCTCTCATTCTAGGAAGAAAAGTGCTATTGAGAAGAATTGCTATAATAGTGTTTTAGCAAAGACTAAAGACAATGAAGAGCAATGAGTTCCTTCAGAAATAGAGAACGTGTGATCCTGGTATGCAAAGTACTTCCAACATACAAAAAGTAAAGTGATAAAAAGCATACAATAGTTAAAATATCAGCACTGTGCTCACTGAGAATAGAGTAAGGAATGCATAGGCGGAAAAAGGAGGAATGTAAACATCAGTTCTTATATATTTTGGTAGTGAAATGAAATTTTCAAGGATGTTTACACCTAAAGATTACCTAAAACTGAATAAATAGGTATGCAACAACTAAAACTTAAAAAATAGTAATAAAATATTGTAATTACCCAGGTGCTAGGGCACAAGAGAAGATAAGAAATCTACAGAAGAGTTGGGCATTTTAATGAACATTTCAGCATAGAAATATAGAAACTCTTCTATAGAAAGTCTTCAGACAGACTACCCACCCTCATCGAGATAAATGAGCCCAGAAAGCTACTTTCATGCTGCAGTGTGCTGCGTCCTGAGCATCCTTTAAGTCCATGCTAATAGAACCTTCTGCTGAATCATGGTTCTTGTTCCTGCTGGGTTTTTTTAAGTTTAAAGGTCTGAAATATTTTAAGGGTTACTTTACATCTGCTCATAATGGTGTTTTAGCAGTGTGAAACTGATGGTCCTTGCTTTTTTGGTGTTTTGTGTTTTACTCCACTAAATTATGGATTAAGGGAAACTCCTGGAACACCAAAGTTCTGGAGACCTGTCCTGAGAGGAGAGAAGCAAAACCTCATTCAGCCTTGTGCATACTGATTTTTGGAAATAGTCCCTGGTGCATAAAATCTCTCAACCTTTACCCAGATATGTTTCAAAATATGCTAATTGACCTGGACCATTATTATGCCAGTTGTATGCTAGCTATTCATCACCTGGAGTAATCACAGTCCAGGAGTATGGAAGAAAGAATAAATTGTGAAATCCTCGAGGAACAGGCATCTGCTAATGACAACAGACTCTGTTGTCATTAGCACATAATGATCACAGACTCTGTGACTCACTCCAGATCTGGATAGCACGAGAAGCCATGGAGAGCAAGGCAGCTCCTGCCAAGTGTGAATGACAAAGCTGTCAAACAGCTACACATCCCTGATGTCCAGCAGGTGTCTGTGCAAAACCTGCTTATGGCATGAGAAATGGTCTATGAACTTATAGTTCTGAAGTCGTAAAACTGCATTTTATTTTCAAAAGACTTAAACTGAAAAATTCTTCATTATCACTTTTCAAAAATTTGAGCTGCTATTTCTCATTCTCAATTCCTCAAAACAAAATAACCTTTTCCCTTAAGAGAAGCAGCTACTGCAATTAGCACTTGTAAACTGACTAAGCTTCATTTGTACTTTTGTGTTCAGATAGAGCAAAGACTTAAGGAACTGAACTCTGACAGTTTTGGGTGTGTTTTTTTTCTACCTAGTTCCACTGATTCTCCTCCTTAACTTTAACATATAAATATATAATTTGTCTACAGACACACATAAACACATGCATCTTTATTTCTATATGCACTCAGACACACCCACACACATTCACTGTCATTGCTCTAAGGGACATAAAAGGAACAGTTTGAATATCTGATCCAATTTACTTATTTTTCTCTTCCATATATGTACTGAGTTACCCAAATTATATTCTACTCACTTTCAAGATCTACATCTTCTTCGAGCTTTCTTCATTTGAATTCTTTTTTTTTTTTTGCAATTAGCACCAACATAGCTTGCAGAATGAATTTGTCTTAGCAACGTCATTATGTGACGTGTACTTAAAATGAAATTAAGTAGTCCTGCAATTTATGGCAGAGTCCTCTGACCATTCCTGATTTAGACTGGTTCCACTGAAGTCAAAAGACCTTTGACAAAAGCAAATAGGTCCTGTTATGTTCTGTTACAGACTTATATCAAGTAGCTCCTTTGAAGTGAAGGATTTATATCAACATAAAATCAATATAAGAATCGAAATCCAAGCCTATAAAATGTAAACGGTGTCCAAAATTGACACGAGTTATTTAACTCTATTGATTTCTCGGTAGACAATCTTTGAGGTGTGGGTGGGAAACAGTTTTTTTTTCTTTAAACGTAGTCTTGAAATGCTGCCTGCTGGTCTTGGGATTTTGTCTTTCTTTACTTTGGCAGTCAGTGAAATATGGTTAATGTTGACTCTGGCAGAGTGAACTAAGGCCAAACTAGCACAATCCAGATCACTCTTCTCATTATGTAATTCAAGCTTTAATCCTGAGAGAGTCTCCACACTCTCGGATTTCTTACCTGCTTGTCAGGTAAAGGCACCAACTGAAGTGAAATGATATCACACAAACCCTATCTGTTTTAAAGCTTCCTCCATTGTAATGGCCTCAGCCATTACAGCTAAGAGTTGAATTATAGGCACAACTTTGGCTGGCTTAGGATAGGTATTGGATTAGAGTTTTCAACAGGCTCATCCTACTTTATGGTACAGTGGATGCAGAGGGCACCACCCTCTCAAAGTGGTTAAGCCAGGTGTGCAGCTGCCTTCTCCATGATAATGGCTCCTGGAATAGGGTCTCTCGCACATTACGAACTTGTGTGATGTGTGAGAGCTTCGGTGAATTGCATCCATCTTTAGTCACGTAAGAATTATTTTTAAGCATCAATAAGGCTTTTGTAGTTATGAAAAAACAGTAAATGTTTCTTGCTTTACTTGCTTGCCCATGCATAGGTCTTTAACCCCCCCCTCTAGATGTCTTGGGCTGTCCCACTCAGAAAGCCAGAAGTATGAATAACTGGAGTTTGGGGTTATATCTACTAGCCTTATATAGATATCTCTCAGCTACAAGGTATCTACCTCAAAAGGTACTAAATGTTTATTTTTAAATGGCTGGGCCAGACCTTTCCACTATGGAATTCAGGCCATATCTTTATCTGTAACAGAATAAGTAAATCACCCTTCTGAGGTGACTGCTTCTTATTATTGTCTGCAGCTGTTTTTCTTTTTCTAGGTAACATTCAAGAAAGATAAGGTGATTTATCTCAATGTTTCTCAGATAAGGTTTGTGAAAACCTGTGGTTTTTTTCTAAATATTTAGATTATGCTCTTCAGAGTTGGGAGAAAAGATCATAAACTATAATGCTCTTGATGTAGTCCATATTCCTCATCCTTTCTCTTTCTCTACTTCCAAAATGAGGAACCAACTCTCACCTTTGAGACTTATGACTAGAAAAGACAGGTAGGAGCTAAATATTAGAATCAGCACAGACTTACTCAGACTTGTAGTTACTACAACTAGTAACTCATTAAACCACACTAAAACAACCTGCAACCATCTGTCTCTGTGTAAAGAAATTGACCTAGTTTAAATGCTTTGGCATAATTTCTTGGGCAAACACTTCACTTCATGTTACTATGCTTTTTCATCTAGAATAGGGTGACTGTGCAACAGGGAATTTTGGCATACTTAAGCTGAAGGGAAACAGGGAGAACCAAAGGGAGTCCTGCATCAGCATTGACTGGAGAAGTGCACAGTCCTGAGTCATGTGGCATGGATAAAGCCAAATATCCATATATCTGTCTTGGTTTGAGACAATTTGGAGGGGGAAGACCTCAAACAAAAGTCCCCTCCCTTGGATTCAATACCACTGGTTTATCCAATAGAGAGGAAGAGACCAAATACACCAATATGTAAGAGAAGAAATAACTCTTTACCAAAAAGAATGCTGATAACAATACTGATAAAACTAGTTTAAATGAACCCATGAGGAGAAGCTTCCCAAGCCCTGCCCCAGATCCATCAAGGTGGAGGTTGCAGCCCCAGGTATTCCCAGGAGTTATTACAGCTGAGTCATCTGTGTAAGGAAAAAGCAATGCTACCCTACCTCACAGGGTTTGCCTATATCTTGTTTAACACCATTAACACCAATAATCCAGTCTCTTACAACACCAGAGCAGTCACTACAGGTGGCCAAATGTTTGAGTCATTAATCACTAGCAGTTCAGTCTCTTTAAAGAAGGCAAAACACCACAAAACCCCAAAAAGATATATTTGGAGAAAAGAGAAAAGAAAAGGTGGATAACAGAATTTTTGTGTAACTCAGTCCCAGGACAGTAGTTCCTTTCTTTTTATTTATTTGGACACTGTTTTTGCCCCCAGGGGTAGAAAATAAAAACACGCAATCCTCAAAACATTGGTTCTGAACATCTCTCTGTGTAGAGAAGTTCCCATGGGTAAATAAGTGAGTTCTGAATCTAATTAAAAGTTTACATAGAAAAAAATTATTTTTAAATTAGAGGTAATTCTAAGGTAAAACTGTATAGGAGCCCTGACCAACACCATATTTTCAGAGGGAAAACAAGTAACACAGTTTCTAATTGTTATGAGCAGAAGACATAAGCTCCTATACTTCCCAACAGCTAGGTGTGCTGAGTTATACAATGTCTGTTATTATATGTTTCTGGCTGTCTCAAGTAATAACACTGAGCATGCATTTAGGAAGAGGGAAAGCAATGAAAAATGTATAAACCCATTATTTAAAAAAGAAATTAATCTCTGCCATAAGGCTGGTTCATATGCAGACAAAATATAAGAGTATAAGGAACTTCTTAAACTATTAAGCTCCATCTCCTTTTATCATAGGTAATCAGCTTATAACACCTGATACATAAACCCATCATTCACTGTCTTAAATATAGGCAGGAAATACTTACCTTGCATTAACATGCTAAAACTTCTGCAGGACTGGTGGTATATATGTTTTATGAGGAAACTTTCTATTTTGCAAAAGCTCAAGGGAAAAAAAATCAGTGTTCAAGAACCTTAATATCAGGCATCATTCGTTTATCAGTCTTGGGGCTATGGACACTTGTATGAAGGTATAGACTTAAAATAGAGCTATCCATAATTCACCTGTGACAGAAACTCAATGCTGAGAGAAATAGCTATCCACAGCATAATGTGCTTTTATAAACTCTATAAGCAACTAAAGTTGAAGGAAGTTTTTGCTTCATTACCTCAGCAGTTGTGATCTGACCTTTTGGCTACAGTTGGTAAAAAATTCTTTGTTTTCCTTTGCATACCAGGAATTAACATTTTTCTAAACTCCCTGAATTCAAACTTAGGAGTCTGCATGTAGTTTTTCAATGTCACATTTCTATAAAAGTGTTATAGAACAAAACTAATTGCTGTCTGTAGTGGATGCAATTCCATTCACAGTGCGATAAATTGGATTTCTAAACTGCAATTTCCATTGTGTTACCTCCATGTATCATGAGAGCTATCCTGATGGGCACAGCAGTGGCCCTACTTACTTATTCACTGAATCACAGCTTTATGCAGAATGCATCATCTTGTTTTGCTCACAAAAAGACAAAGGGAATCCCAAAGTATAAATGTAGACTGCCATCTGTCGGAAGGGTTTAATCATAGAATCATTTATGCTGGTAAAGACCTCAGAGACCATAGAATGCAACCATTAATCCCACACCACCATGGTCACCGCTAAAACATGTCCCCAAGTGCAACTTCTACACATTTCTTGAATGCTTCCAGGGATGGTAACCCCAGCACTTCCCTGAGCAGCTTGATCTAATACCTGGCCATCTCTCATTGGGAGAAAGCGTTGTTTTAAAGGATTGCAAAACTGCAATTCCACAAATAGGGGATTAGTTCAACACCAAACTAAAAAAACCACTTTTTTTATTATGTGTAATAGGAGACATCTCAAACATTTGAATTCAAACCTGTGGTCTGAAAAATTTATAAAAACTCTATCATTCAGACAACGACTTACTGTCAAATTAATGTACCAATGGACCATGAGATTCCATTTCAATTTAAAGCAAACTACTGTCATGTATAAAGCAGAATTGATATTTTGAGCCCTTGCATTAAGAAAGAAATTGTTGAAGGATCAGAGGCTCAAAGGGTTATCAGCAAGGATAAGGACTCTTGATTGTCCTGGATGTCACTAAACAAACTTCACTGTAATTTCATATCTAGGGTTGAAGTAGAAAATGGCTTGAAACTCTCACTTTGTGTGGACACTGGTCACTGCCTTAACATCACTATAGTGTAAAGTGAGTGAATATCAGAGCTCATTCAATACCAACTATGTAGGCAGAACTGATTTTTCTTGCATCTATTAGGAGATATACTTAAATTTTATTTTTCTTTAACATTAATGTCAATGACTCTTAATTTTGCAACAATGAAAATCCAATTCAAGAAGAAGAGAGATCAGGGAGATTAGGGGAGCTGTGAGGAATCAATAATGTTTCAAGGAGCAGTAGTAAGGGGCTGGGAGCAGTAAGTCAAAGCAGAGTTAGCAAGCATTTACAGGCTTTCAGAATGGAGTTTCTCTGCTGCTCCTGGTGCTAGCACAATGCTCAAAGACCAAGAATATACCTAAAGTATTAGGTATACCAAAATACCTAAGATACAAATAGATAAATTTCATCCTGTTGGGTTCCTCTCCAGGTTCTTCCCTTGGTATGCAACACATGTGTCACCTGTAATAAGACCTGATAGTGCACTCACTGAGCTCAGTAATCAAATCACTTAGTTCGGTCAAAATAAGCTTGATTCATCTAAAGTCAACTAAAAATATAAAATCATAGCAGACAGAGGTAGATGTTCTGAATAGCCTACTTCATTATTATTTGTGGTATTTTACATTATAATTATAATTACTTGTGCCAGTTTTGTTGTGAACTTCCTTTTTTCTAACACAAATTGTCTATAACTCATGGGGATTATTGCAAGAAAATTTGATCTTAGTAATTCATGGCTGAAAGGGCACAAAATTCCACAAGATTCACTTAGAATGTCATCTGGACTTACCTTCCCTGATTTGTGTGGGGAAAACACATGCCTGCCTGATGTTCCTCACCATTACTTAGACACATTTTAATGTCATCTGTGTCAGATCAACTGTGTGCCTGAACTCTTTTCAGCCAGGTATCTCTTTAAAAGTGATACCAGAGTAGTTATAACTTTATTAACTTTATTAACTTTAGCACTGAAGCTAAGTTTAAAACACTATTCAATCTGAAGTAGAATTGTTCAAATCATGGATCACCATGACAAAGACTCTTTCTGCTTGACAAAGACAGTTCCAACAAGTGTGACTTCACAGGATATTCCAGTTTATAACTTTGTTAATCTGCCTCATATTTTTTCACTCAACTTTTTTTAAGGCCAATCAATGTAATCTTCTAAGGAGCTGTGACTAGAGTAGTTACAGGAGAACTTGCTAATACTCTTGCATTTTATTGTTACCTAAACATATTTAATTCTCTGTCAAACCTAGAATTAATGAGCTATGACTTACACAAACCACATCAAAGGCAAAATCTTGTTCCCAAATTCACATGGAGAAGTCTCACTGATGTAAAAGAAAGTTGCATATGTGATTTATGAAAACCTGTTACAGAGCAGTTACAGTTGCTCTTTTTTCTTCTCTAACATCCCTGGAAGGCTATAGGAAGCACTAGAAACTCAGACCTTTACTTTGTTCACAGAACAAGGCAAGCAAGCATGACAATGTCTCCTAACTGAAGGACAGCATATGTAGACTGCTGTGAAGGTCATGAACTTAGTCTGTTTTGAACTCAGAGTGAGAAGCAGAAGGTTAGACTCCTCAGACACTCTCCTGACAACCTTAATTTATCTTAAAATAACTCTATACATTTGAGCACCTTCAGTGACAACAGTTCTTACATGACTGATGTGATCTACCACAAAAAGATGGATTCAGAATGTTTAAGGTAAGTCTAACATAGCACATCAAAACCCACCAAACCCAGCACAGGATTAATCCATGAATGAGGTATTTCCATTTGGACTCATGGTTTACAAACGGTTCTTCTACAGTATAGTCTGACAATAGGTGTGGAAATGGTTCAGAGATGCACCGGGGAGGTTCAGACTAGATATAAGGAAACATTTCTTTACTGAGCAGGTGTCAGACATGCAGAGCAGCCTTATTAGAGAGATGGTCAATGCCCCCAGACTGTCAGTGCTCAAGATGCATTTGGACAACGCCCTCAATAATATGCTTTAACTCTTGATCAGCCCTGAAGTAGACGGGTAGTTGGATCAGATGACCATTGTAGGTCCCTTCCAACTGCAAGTGTTCTAGTTTGTTCTGTTCTAGTCTAGTCTAGTTTATAGATCCTTATATTTTTAAGGTCTGCTTTTCAAACCTTTTGGTCCAAAAAAGCTTTTAATTTAATTTTCTCTTTTTTAACCTGTGCACCAATGCAAACTTGTTTCCCATAAGCTTGTCTCCTTGTCCCCATCACTTCAGACCACCGCTATTGCTACCATATTTCTCATTCCCTCTGGCTCCTAACATAAGATGCAGTTTGGGGCGACTCACTCCGAGATGGGTGAGGTCAAAACAAAATGTTACAAAGGACTCAGGGTCGTTTTAACAGGAAAATGTGAATTTCTGAACTGGGATTGAGACATACTGAGGTAGATGTGAGACAATAGTAAATGATGCTGGAGTGAAGACAGGTAGTGCTGAAAGTGAGGGTGCAAGATGGCCTACGGGCTGATGGAAGGGTACTGGGAGAATATGGAAAATTCCTTCTCCTGTCTGCAGGTCTCCTGTGAGTGGGACAGCAAAATACATTAACATAAGGAAAGGACACAGAGTAAAAAAATTATACAACTTTTGTGGGCCAGATTATGAAAGAAAGCATAGACCTTTTAGGTTAGCTCTTTGATGCAAGGTTCTTTTGTTTGATTTCTAGACATAATGTATTAAATATGTATAAAAGAAGTTTCCTTTTAACGCTTTCTGGTCTAAATATTCTTCTCTATGCTTCTTTGACCATATTAGACAATATAATTTTGTTTAATTTTTGCCACAACACCCTTATATTAGCTCTTAATTGCAGTTATCACTGAAGTGTTTTATACAGGAAATTCCTATTTTCCATTATTAAAAATTTCTAGAACAAATAGACTTTTGGAGGCTGGGGTTATTTTAATTTTCAGTAAAATAAATTTATATAGGGTATTCCAAAAACACATGGATAAAAAATAAGTTCACGACATTATTTTGGGGGGTTGGATAATTTTAAGAATAAATCTTTTTTGTCATCCTCGTCTGTTTCAGAAATAGTGGTGCCAGCAGGACTAGGAGAGTGATCGTTCCCCTGTACTCTGCACTGGCCACACCTTGAATCCAGTTAAATACAGTTTTGGGCCCCTCACTTCAAGAAAGACATTGAAGTGCTGGAGTGCATCCAGAGAAGAGTAATGGACCTGGGGAAGGGTCTGGAACATAAATCTTATGAGGACTGGCTGAGAGAGCTGAGGTTGTTTAACCTGGAGAAAAAGAGTCTCAGAGAAGACCCTGTTACTCTCTCCAACTACCTGAAAGGAGTAGCAGCCTCTTCTCCTGAATAAAAAGCAACAGGAAATGGCCTCAAGTTGCACCAGGGAAGATTTAGATTAGATATTAGGAATAATTTCTTCACTGAAAGGGTGGTCAAGCAGTGGAACAGGCTGCCTGGGGAAGTGCTGGAGTCACCATGCTAGAGGTATTTAAGACATGTAGATGGTGCATTTATGACCATGCTTCAGTGGTGGACTCAGCAGTGCTGGATTAATGGTTGGACTCAATGATCTTAGAGGTCTATGATTCTATGACATCTGTACACTTGTCCCCTTAAGAAATGCAATACAAATATAAAATGTGACCCCATTAATCCTTCTTCCTGTGAGAAAAGTGCAGAAACAACACAAAGAAAATTTCTACACTGTTTCTGTTAAAATGTTGTAAATGGAAAAAAATAAGGAACTGCCGACAGTTCCTTCATCTGTAATTTACAGTCTGTAGTTTACAGACTTTTGCACACTAAACTTGTTTAATGATTCTCATTTGTTGTACCATTAAAAACTTTTATTAATGTCCTAGCCTAATTCACTCTAAAAGAAGTGACAGATTTTAATTTAATTTCAGCAGGTCTTATGTGAAAGTTTCTGTGATTACAGAAAAGCTATGCAGTTCTTATTCAAAGTGCCTTTTCCAGCAATAAAGACCAATCTCTCCTTATTGTAAGGGCCTTCTTTAATGTAAGTAAAACAGTACCTAAAGTCACCAGTCAGAACACCATTCCTGGATTCCAGTAATCAAAAGAAAAAGCAAAGACAGATTAAGCAAGAGTTTACTTGGAGCTCCTGTTACAACTCTCTTCATTTTTAGAGAAGATTGTTTTTCAGGTCAACCTTTAAGAGGCAAAACAGTCTCCACAGTTTAGTTTTGGCTACATCCAGAGGATGACCCTGTTGCTATCCTCCTATTCTTAAAAAGCAGGGTCTTCCTTAACAAGTCCTTTGTGCTCGTCTAACTGGAAAAGTTCCATATTTTCCAATCTCTGGAACCAAAAAATTTACACTTCTAAAATTCACAGAATAGAAATTACATCCCCCATTACAGAAAAGAGCCATTCATTTAGCCCCTTTTCTGCTTTTTCTTCTGGTGATTTCACACAAATATGCAAACCCACCCTTTTCAATATGCTTCATTCATGCTGATCTTAACATCTCTGTTGAAAATCTTTATATAAAGGGGAGATTTTTAAAGACTTTTATGTCAGATGAAACAAAGATCAGAGTAGTGCACAGCCTGAAATATCTCTTAAGCTAAGTGTAAATATAAATCTAAATGTCTTTCCCACATGTTAGCAGACCTTTGGGTAAGAAAAATAATATGATAGTAAAATACTGTATATGTGCATCTTTATGTACACAGATGACAGTAGCAGAGAAATGCAAATATTACTAGTAATAAATTCCAATCTGTAGAGTTATCTGAAAATAAAGAGCATTCATTTATGTATGAACTTTGTCCAAAATCATGACAAAACAAAATTTTGACAAATTAGGACTGAGATGTTTTAATAAAACAAAAGATACTCCAAATTTCTCCTGGAGTGTGTGGGCAGGCAAGTATTTTTTATTATGTTAATAATTTTAATAATGCAAAGAATAACATTAGAAACCACAAATATTAGAAATTAAAAGAAAAGAGATAATTTGCTGATTCTTAATGTGAAAAGCTAGACATTCAGGCTGATTTCTTTCTGAACATGTAACTGTTACAGCCATGACCTGCATGGGTTACTCAACCCACAAATTGATCTTGATAATGTGTTCATAGGATCCTGTAATAGGCTTTTAGAGTTTTTATTTCCATGAATTTACTTATTACAAATTACTTTTAGGGTATATACTTATGATTAGTAAAGCAAGCAGATATATATACACAGGCACAAATATATATACATATTTGCAAGCTATTACAAATTACCACTAACCATGAACAAGTTGCTTCATTATTTATATGCATGCTTATATAAATATTTTTCCTTCAAACTATTAACAAAATATCTGTTCCCAGGAATGGGGCCATCTGATTACAGGCAAAGTCTCACTGCAGCAGTGGTCAGTCGAGGAGTATTCATTACACTGGGCACCCCTTGTGGGTCCAAATGAGTGCATAGTTAAATTCACACAGAGGTGTTTTTTGGAGGGAAAAGTACATTTTGGGAAGACCATGAGTTACTTTTTTATCTTTACTGTGAATACATAAGTAGACATAGGACACAAGTTCCTACTGCTGACTTCTGCTTTCTTAGGAAGCCAGTTTGTAGTTTATATCAAGTTTCCTTGTTCAGCAGGTTATGGCAGTTTCTTTGTTTTGTGCTTGTCAAGGATGCTCTAGGGTCTCAGATGTACTTATCAAGGCCAACCCAAACTCCCATTTGTGCTTGTCAAGGATGTTCCAGCTTCTCAGACCAAGCTAGACACTGGCAGAGATTTTCTCTGTCAGTATTTTAGGAGACATCTTTTGTTAGTAATTTTCCCCATTATAACCAGGTCATCTTTATGGCTGCTCTGACAGAATATATCTTCTCACTAATGCTAAGCTGGTAACACACAATGAGGGAAAAACTGGAAACTGAATGTATACTGCATTACTTATATAATGCTTTCATTTCCTTTTCATCTTATCATATCCTTGATAGTGAACTTTTCTTTTAAATCCCTGATTTACAATACCTGAATTTTCAGAGGGCTCATGTTGAGGAAAATAAAATGTAGAAAATTACCTTTGTAAACTTACCAACAGGCAAACAATTCACACTCTAGCAAAAGTGACTTTAGCTATATGTTATGAGCACATTTCTAAGAAATATAGCTTTCAGCTCCATCTGACATTCAGTATTTATAGGGCTGAAAAGCTAGTTTTGTGGTTAATTCACGATAATGTACCATAAAAAAATTCTTCTAAACAGTTGTATCACTGAAAAGTGTTAATGGTTCCTACTGAGAGTCAATAACACACTAATCTTCCCAGCATTTGTTGTATCACATATGTTTATTTTAATGCAAGTCTGAGACTGAAATTGGGATTTGTTTCCAGTAGATCAAACACTGCAGAAAAATACACAAAACCACAATGCATGCCTATAATCAAAAGCTTACACCCTCTAAAACGCCAAAAAAAAGACACAAAGGTTTCAGAAAGCTGCCTAACATGCAAGCAAAGTTATGTGATAAGAACTCTTATATACTGTGCTACTTTAAAATCCTAATGTTTGGGCTAGGATCTTAATTGCTTCAAAAGTAATTCTGTAGTTTCTTTGTGTCCTTTATGGACTAATAGTTGTTCAACACAAGGAGAGGACCACATTGAGTTTATTTCCAGTCTAGCAGAAAAGTTCAGATTTTCCTAAGTGTCATGTAAGGAAAAGGAAAAAGTGGTTGCAATAAAACAGAGGAATAGAAATAAAAGTGTGATAATGAGAATCTGTGTGGGAATGAAAGGCAAAGAAAGTGAAAAGAGAAAATCTTTACCTTCCTTTATGGAAAGGAAACCTTTGTTTCTTTTTTGTTTGTTTTAAACCTGTTTAAACTAAACTTGATACAGTTGCAATGAGAAGGGAAAATGAAAAATTTATTATTTGGCTAAATTGAAAGTGGAATAAAAATCTAATTGTATTTTTTATTTTCCAATTTGCAAATATCCTTCATTTAGTGAATTAGCTTCAAATTAATCAAATAGTTTATATGCTACTAACAGAATGTCTTATGGTTATACAACCAAATCTATTTTTAAAGTAATGGATAGATTTTAAATTAGAGCCATAGCCATAAAAAATTCTAGCAGATGGAGAACCCTATTTTTAATCATCAAAGCACTTAACAAGGAAAATTAAATCAATGTCTGAGCACTTATCCTGTGGAAATTATGTACCTTTTACACTTGCTGTGATGTACCCAAATGACACAATCTAAGACTATGACTTCATCTTTTCAGTAAATTGTAGATGAGTAAGTGCAAAAAAAAGCCCCAACCCATTAATTGTTTAATTGCTAGGATCTAATGTTAAAAATAGCACAGAGCTGAAGTGCAGAAGACATAAAATACAAACAAACATCACTGTGCCAAGAAGTAAAGTCTGGACTATATCATCATGATAGCGTATTGCAGTTTGCATGAAAACACATAGAGCGTTCTATAGAAGTTACATAGGAACATTTCAAATGCGACAAATCCTTGTCAAAATGGTAGTGGAACTCTTTAAATTTCACAAAGCAAAGCAGATTATCAGAATGGAATAAAAGATATCATGGCCCACGGCTAAATGACAACTTTTCTGACAGCTGGATGTGTCAGAAGAAAAATTCCTTTCAAGGATGTGAAGGCACACTTGACTAATGGAAGTTAATAACCAGCTCCTGCTGTGAACAGGCTGGAAACTGAAGATTCTCTTTGGCTGGAAATTCCAACTACTTTTGTTTTAAATTTGTCCTGAAATTAAAAGAAAATAAAAATCGTTTCTTTCCCTTTCCTCTATGGTATGGGGATTTTGAATTGCCTTGGAGGCAGGGGGAAGGAACAAAAAAAAAGCTTTATTCAAGTTTTTCCTACTTATTAAACAACAATAGTGGACCACAAAAATAGTTGTTTGGAAATTGGGCTTTTCTAGAATTAGAAGCCCAAGTGTGGACCCTGGGTCTGTGCGCTTTATTGCAACCTGGAATTGGTTACACCGAAGAGTCCTTCTCCAGGAAGCAGAGCAGGTAGGGATTTGAGAACAACTGTGTGATAGAATAACATTTTATAGCCAAAAAAAAGTAAAGAAACAGTTTGATTTATTTATTTCAATGGACAGAAAATGAAATTTCCAATATCAAGTCAGTCTTGATCATGATCTCTGTTCATGATTTACTTCAAAAGCTTAGTTTTAGCTCCTTCTTCAAGGATTTAGGATGGTAACAGTGCTCCCTTACTAACAAGACACATTTCTCTTTGGACAAACTAACCCTTATTCTGTCTTTCATATAGCTTGAAAGAGTTTAAAAATATTTTTCTCACTGCAGTCAAGGTAGATAGGCCCTGCTATGAAAATGTACATCTTAAAATGTCCAATCCAAATTTGAACTATATAACTACCAAATCTTTGCTGATATCTAACATAGTTTCAGGAATAAATGTCAATATAAATTCTAGCTGCTGGGTGCATTGAAATAGCATTTAGATTATTTAAGTTTTACATTGTGCTTTCAGTTACTGACAGATTGAGGAAATGTGATTTTTAAATCACCTTGACATTCAGCACTTATATTGAACTTCCTGTATTTTACAATATTTCTTGTTTTGTTTGCAAACCCTAACATCTCCAACTCCTAAAATTCACACCATCTCAGGTGATCTCTAGTGCAACCTCTTGCTCAGAGTCACATCTGAGCTCAGACCAGGTTGCTCAGAGGTTTTCCAGCTGGATCTTGAAAATCTCCAGAGAAAGAGTTTGCCTAGCCTCTGCTCTAGGCTGCCTGTACTCCTCTCTTACTGTCCCTATGATGATTTTTCACCTTCCTCCTGCCCCATTATGTCAAGTCCAGATGTCTTCTCTTTCAGTTTCTGATCCTTATTTTTCATCCTCCTTCCATATGAAGAGATTGATTCCATCTTCCCAAAATATACTCGTAGTTGTTGGGAAACTGTTTGCATCACTCCCAGACAGGGAGTGCTCTGGATTTCATAAGTCCTCATGCTCACCTAGTCTGCTACCTGATGTTTAACATAAACTAGACAACAGAAAAGATGTTTTATTAACTCCATCAACATCACATTGGAACATCTGCTTTTCACAAAGCCTTCAGCTATTACTAGTTTACTTTTCCTGTAAAATACTAGGAATAATGAAAGCACACAAGTACATCTCTTAGTTGGTTTTCATACCTGAACCAAAATATGATGTGTCAAAGAAAGATAAAGAAAGATGTCTGTGTTTCATTGACAGAAGCATTGTAGAAAGTTGGGCTATTTTTAGCATAAGAATATATTTCTTTATTTGTCATTTATACTTCTGCTACTTTCCTCTATTAGATACAGCATCCAAGGATGAAATCCTGGTACTTTAATAGCTAGCAGGTATTCTGCTATTGACAAAAGGTAATAAAGGGAAATTCACCTCTATTGACAAAGAGGAATCCCACAATTGACTCCACACTTTTTTTTTTTCTAATATATACTGCATACTTCTGGCTTTTGTCTCCTCTTACATATCAGAGTAACTTTTTTTATCCCATTTGGAATCCCTGCAGCAAAGGCTGCAATTTAAAACATTTAATTTGAAAGCATACTATACAGGTACAGTTTAGTTTATGAGTATTGTGTATTTGACCAGTTGAGGTAACTTTTCATCATCTGCTTGAGCACCCCTATTTTTTCCAGACAAGGAGTTACCAGGAATTAATTTCTGTATGTCAGAAATACCTGCAAAGATTGGTGTGCAATATCAGTTTTATTGGCAGGAATTCTAGGGAATGTTCTGCTGAATACCAAGAGTCATTGGTTCTAAAACAGCACAGGTGTTTATGTTTGCTTGATTTTAATTTTCAGTCACATTGTATTAAAATAGTCAAGTTTGGGGAAAGAAAACTTAGATGTGTATTTTAAGCAAAATAGACCTGAACACATGATACTTTTTTAAGGGAAGATACAATATGTTGATATATCAAGTGAATTGTCTTTTCAGATAACTGAAGTGTTACTTAAAAGAAACTCATGATTCCATTTGTTGGGGTCTGCTGGTGATCTGGCATTTGTTTATAGAGGCATTGACCTTGCTTAGCTTGTGGTGTATCCTTGAAGAAGGAAGGTAGAAAGATAGAGCAACAGAGGCAGCTAGAAGGGGGAAGATAAAGCTGCAGCAGCTGTACTTCCTGAATAATTTGCAGAGTCATCATGGTTTGAAATAACCAACCCCAATGTATGTTTTGATACAGGCATGTATGTATGTTTGATACAGGCATGTATGTATGTATGTTTTGATGTATGTACACTGAGATCTATAAATGTCCACAAGCTGTTACAATAAAGGAACTCTTTCTCCTCCTGTCCCACACCTTGAAGAAGACTCTGTGTGTTTTTCCTGACTTGCCACGACTTAACAATGACACCATTCTCCAAGATCCTCTTTTAAAAGTTTTATTCTGTTACTTTTCTCTTGTTCTTGCTATTTTTTTCTTTTTAATAAAGTTGAATGATTATGTAGAATAATTTATATTTCCTGGGTGTCAGCTACAATACAAAACTGACCTGAAACTTTCTTGCCAGTTGATGTAGTCATTCCTCTTCTCATTATTGCCTTGCTAGCCAATCTGACTTATTTATAGTCCACTCGAGTAATTTATAAAGATAAGAAATTACAAAAGTCATTTGGAAGCCTGCAGACAACTCACATGTTAGAACTTCAAATGGATGTGGTCTTTCTCCTGTCAAATAAACTCTGCTATATATTCACTATTTCTTTCTCAATCCTTGATTTTGTTTAGCCCTGCACTTATGGATGAGTCAATGTGGACATTTTTGTCAATCAATCTGTTTGTTACTCATTGCTGATGTTTTTTCTTCTTCAAATAAGCATTTTCAAGGGGAAAAAATAAATTGGAAAAAAATAAAAAGAAATCTGTAAATGCATCAGATGATGAAAAAGACACAATAAATGGATAAAGTTTAAAATGTGATTAAGAAAAGCACATTCAATGACAGAAGTAAATTTCGTATGTGAAGGATAGTTTCAGTAGATGACCTAAAACCAAATGAAACAGACTTAATAAAATGAGCATTCAACATAAATCATGCCAGATTGAGACTTATAAATGCCTCTGGGAACCGTGTGTGATATCCTTCTTCTTCCCATTAAGGCTTCCCTTTATAAAAACTGCCCACTGTCAATATTTCTTGTAAATTGAAGACCAGCAAAGATGGGTTAAGTTTGAGGAGGCTCCTTAAAGATAAATTACAATACCTTTCAATACCTCGTCAAGTTGCAATATCTGGTAATTAATACAGAGATTAGCTGTGCTGAATTAGAACTAAGCAGATAGCAGGCTATAGCAAAACAATAATGAACAACTGTTGCTCTGCTAATTAGAAGTCAAGTTGGAGTTTAATGCTTTATTCAGGCTGTAAATAAGTAAAGGGAGATTCAGAAAAGGCACCAGTAGCTCTAGTGGTGACACTTGTACAGATGGTTTGGGCACAGAGAAAGGCGTATTTATACATATTTATGTGCATATTATCCTAATGTGACGAATAAAATATTTTCTGCCTGTGAGATATTATCTTGCCAGAGGCAAAGAAGGGAATCAGAGAATACTGCTAGAGGAACAGCTGAACAGTGACCTCTCTGTGCAGCCCCAGTAAATGATTCAACACTGCAGCCAGGTTATTCCCCAGTGAAGAAGTTACTGGCCTCATACCCAGCTGTATGAAAGATGTTCTTTAACAGGCTGGCTTGGAAAATGGACAGGAGCACCAAACTTCAGCTTAACTGTTCATCCCTGGCAGATGGAGAAGGAATGGCTGCAGCTGCACCTGGTATATTTTCTCTCTTGGTCCATGCATGTAACTAATCTGGATATATTTTACTATTTTAATGATCTAGATGCCATGTTCCACCTGGCTAAGACCAGCAAACAGTTTGGGATATTTCTCATTCCTCATTCCAAGTAATCAGGCACCTTATTGGGTAAACAGAAGGGAGTGATTCTAGGGCAAAGGCTCCTACCTGTCCACCAGCACAGCACATGTCAAGCAGATGCCAACTCTGCATTTAAAGAACAAGTTCTGGCCTAATAAGTAAATGATATACAGAATGTGAAGGAGTGTGACCTAACAAGTCATTTTGAGGACACTCATGGAGGTCATATTGCCTCTGAAGTGCTAAGAAATCTGTACCACATGACAATCACATCCTCAAAAAACTAATTCATGTCCCATTTCACTAAATTTCTGCCCTTCTGGTTGATATGTGAGAAGCTGGGGCATTAGTCTGCAGACTGATATGTTTCTTCCTGAGGACATGGCATTATGGATGGCACTAAGGGAATTTCAGCCAAGGAAGTAACACATTTTGATCTTTAACCTTCTCAAGCTTCAATGCCACACAGTAGAAATTGTAGTTTCTTGTTATTGTTAAGTTAAAGGACTGGTTTTTTACAGCAGGAGATAGAACCAGGGACAATGTCTTGCTGCTCTGTTCAGAAGGAATTCTGGAAAACATAAAGATTTATAGAGGTAGGAGAAATTTCAGGTAAGATCGGCAAAGGGTACCTCCTCCGTAGGTATAATATACCTTTATGCAGAAAACATGTCTCTTTTCTGTAGGGTACCACAACCTTTGTGTAGTACTTCTGTTCCTAAAGACCATTCTTCTTCCTAATTTTCTCCCATCTAGTTACAACCCAACACCGGACACTGCTCACCAGACTGCTTTGTTTCCAGGCTGTCAGAACTCCTCCACCTTCATTCTCTCTATCCAAAGCAAATATTTTAAAACTTCTTAAAAATACCCAGAGTAAGAGGAAGGGAATTTCCAATCAGAACTTAAGTTACAGTTCTGGTTTCTTTACCAACCACTCTAATTAATAATAATAAAAAAAAATAAAAGGTGGAATCCAAGCCAAATATCATAGGGATATCTTGACTGTCAAGAAAACAGGGAAGAGGAAGAAAGTCACATAGAAGGTCAGATAAAATCTGTATTATATTAAATAGTCATGTTAATGATCTGTCTCTCTCAAAAGTTTCTTCCGATTGGTGATCCTGAACCAGGGTTTTTCTAAGTGTAATGGTTTTGTACAAAAGCATTTAGTCTTAATATGTCATGCTACCTTTGTCTACATTTATAGGTGTGTCAGAGTTCTTTGAAATAAAGGTTTAGGTTCATAAACCACAGGCTTAGGAAATCCTTTATCATTTGTAGAAAACTAGTCGTGCAAAATCCTGTCTGCTAAAAGAGATGCAGGTTTAGGTGAGCCCTTATAAGGGTCTCTTTATTGTGGTCAGGATGGACTGATGTAGTCTGGTTTTAGAATAATGAGCACTGACAAAAGTCTCCTGAAGTTTGAGCCAGTTGTGTGTGTTTATACACAATAAATACTAAACCAGTACATAAGGACTGTATGCTTTTTTGTAGCTTTTTCTACCACACCTTAGCAGTATTCAGGGCTTACTCACAACTATTTGAAATTCTTGTTTTAAAACTAGTCCTGAGGAAAGAGTTTTTCTTGAATGTTGTTTTTAATGCAACCATCCCCAGCCAGCAAGCTTGCTAGCTTATAAAGTCAGTTTTGGAGTACTACTCACAGCATCTAGCCAAAACATCAGTTTTCAGTTTATAAGTCATTGTTAAATTCAACTAATAGAAATTAGGCCCATTTTACACCACATTTTGTCTTCATTTTTGAACATTTACTGTTCACTAGACAATAAAAATTGTTTAATAACATAATTAATTAGGCTTTAATTTGAAAGACATACGATTTAAAACAATACGATTTCCGGTGTTCCAGTAGTTATTTTTAAACCAGGCTATAAAAATGCCATGCCATATCAACCAGTAAGGCTGTAAAAGAAGCCAAAGACGCGGTTTAACTCATTTTCCAAACTCTGTTCAACTCTTATTAGACAATTTTCTATGGAGATATTTCAGTATTAAATGTGTGAAGGATAGCACAGGATTAAAATGAAAAAGAATTTAGTGTCTAGACCAGTTCTTTCATAGACCAGCTGCTCTATGGACAGAGTATGAGAAGGTTTAAAAGGTTCTGTCTTCAATGCAGCGATGAGGGACTCAGCAAAGCAAGGCACTGTAACCAGTGGATTAGGAACGGCTACTTTGAGTTGGCTGAATTCAGCCAAGATCAACAAAACCAAGATTTGTTGCATTTCATGCGGGCCTCGAAGGGTGTGTTAGAGAACCCTTCTCAGCAAAAGAGAGCTCCCTTGGATTTATTGCACACACCTACTACATCAGTGTTTATTGCACTGAAACTTCCTCTTGCACCTCAGCTTTGTTTTCCCCTAAATAACTTTCTTTCTGTATTTGCTGAGAAGAATTGAACAGAAGTGCTTGAATTTATGCATAAAACTTCTCAAAATGCATTTTGTGCTAAAATGCTTTATGTTAATAAGAATTGTGAAGTTATTAGTGTGCATCAGTTTCATTATGTAGCTTATTTTAAATGGGGCAGACTATTTTAGTAGCCCAAGCAAAGACATGTTTTATAACTTACAACTGGAGATATATCTGTAATTTTTTTCCATAAAATATGCATCAATGATTTTCAGCTCCATTTACCTAATGTGTTTTGGAAAGACTTTGCAACAGTAAATGCAACAAATCCCAGGCAGGATGAAAAGTAATGTGTAAGTGTGGTTAAGAGTAACTTTTCATCTTGCAGTTCAAATTTTGAACCAAGTGTTCGCTATGCAGCTAGCTTCAGTATTATCCTGGAATGTGGCAGAGTGATCACCAGTTATAAAATTGCAAGCTGTGTCAGAAAATAAAAATGTCTAAACATTATAAACTACTTACAATGTATTTGCTAAATGAAGAAGAAGTGTGGATATCATATATATATTCTGTGAGAGCCCCCAGAAACTATCAACTGCCCCACAGATTGATGCAAAAGACAGTCTTGTCCTGAGACAAAAGCTACTAAACACCAAGTGAAAGCTAACAGAAGTCACTTAGAAGAGGCAGGGGTTAGTTGGTGCTGCCCAGTGCAGGCGAGAGTAGCCTAAAATCTGTTAAAATCTCAGAATCCACAAGACATCTGGGCCTGCAAGAGCACATGCACTCTGCCCATCTCTCATGCATCTGCTGCACAAAGTACATCACACCTTTCTGTTGATATTACCTAGACATGGATCAGCAGTGCTGGGGTCTGGAAGGTTTGTCCCCAGGCTTTCTGAAGTCAGTGGGAATAGGCCTGGTTCCTAAAACTGAGCAAAGATCAACAACATAACTTTGCAAATAACTCATGAGACACATCAAAAGGACTTTAAATCATCTGCTCAAAACAGAGAAAGTTGTCCCATCAAAATCAAATTGATGAAGTTTCGAAACTGCAAAAAACATTCCTGTACCCAGTCATCCCACTTATCCCAGGCATATAACTTAATGGAACCAGCTCAGGAAATGAGCATCCCAAATGCTTCTTATGATCAACATCTAGAGCTAATAACCTCCTTGGAGCAATTCGGCACCTCAAATCTTAATGTGCCTATGCCAGGCCTCCTGGATGAGAAGTGATTTTTACAAGAGATCACAGAAAAAAATTAAGCCCAGTTCCAGACTGGGAGCAGAGGGAACAGAACTCCAGTTCTGCTTCACCCCTAGTGAATTTGTAAATCACTTACTGAGAAATATGCTCTCTTTCACCTATTTCAAGGCCTGTGATTTTTTTCACTTGTGTCTACTCAAAAGTTTAGTTTCAAGAGAATATTTTTGCTTTGGATACAGCAGGTTTTGTTATTAGAGCATAATCCTAGGACTCAACGAAGCAGCTAATCCTGGAATCCATGTCTGGGTACATTAAGGTTCTCATAGAGAAGCTATAGGTACAAATTCTGCATGAGCAGACAATGAGTTGGATTGAAAACTGGCTGAATGGCCCGGGTCCAGAGAGTGGTTATCAACAGCACAATGTCTAGTTGGAGGCTGGTCATTAGTTGTAAACTCAATATTTGGTCCACTTCTGTCTAACATGATGGGACAAAGTGTACCCTCAGCAAATTTGCAGACAACATCAAACTCAGAGGAGAGGCTGATATGCCACATCATCCTAACATTCAGAGAGACCTCAGCAGGTTGGAGAAGTGGACTGACTTGAAATTCAACATGCTGAAACACAGAGTCCTGCACTTGGGGAAGAACAGCTGCAGGCACGAGTATATGATAGGGGCCAAGCAGCTAGAAAACTTCTTTGCAAAGTTTGTACATCTGTAAATATTGTCAATACCTTAATATATTCTGTTTTCACGTGTTGTGATAAAAAAATGAGAAAACAGTATGAGAAGTATAACACTATACTTTACATGATTGGTAGTATTGAAGTGAAAGCAGAGGTATACAGTCATCTTCACTTTAAAAACCTGAACATTGTCCTTCTTATAAAGATAGGATTGAAAATACAGCAAACAAGAATCCAGATGGTAGAAGAAATATAACACATGCAATGGCAAAGCACTATTTATTACATGCTAAATTGCCCCATTACCATGACTTTTTTCAACCTTGAAATATCATACTGAAGATAAAAGAGTAGTTCTGCCTCAATGCTTGTTGAGTTTTGCATTTTATGTGGAAAATGACAAGATGCCTAGGATATCTGGCCATTATAAGTAGATCTGTTGCTACTCCTTGTAGCAACATACATTCAGCATAATATTCGGGTAAGTAAAGTGTGAAATAAAGGTCAACTAAACAATATTTGAGCAAATATAGATTAGAGATTGATCTAACATTCAATTTCCTAGGAAGAGAAAAATATTTGAGGATTAAAGGATTATAAATTAGGTTTGCAAGTTATATTTAACCTCTGCACATAACAGAGGTTTTAACATAAAAAAGCAAAAGTCACCATTACCTGGAATGTAGACTTTGCATTTGTTTTCTTGTATCAGTGGCAGATCTGGCTAATATGTATCACAAAATCTGTTTGTTCCACAAAAACAAACAACAAAAAACCTACAAAAACCACCACAACTATTTAGCTATTTATTCCAGTGTGAATAAATTAGGTGACTAAGAATTACATCAACAATGTTAAGTGCTCTGGTAATAAAGGGATGAATTAAATAAATTTATGTAAATATTTTGCAACTAATAATTCATTTTACTACCATGGATGATAGGTGTTTTTCTCTCCACACAGTAGGATGACAAACCCAAAAAGAGTGGCAGAGTTTTGAGGAGCATTTGGCTGATTTCCCTGTATTGCTCCCCTCTAAAAGCAAAATTAAAATGAAGAAGTTATATATAGTGTATGACAACAACTGGGATGAAGCCAAGGCAAATGTTCTAGGCATATTGCCTGGATATATTCAAATTTCAAGGAGGTGGTGTCGTGGGTTTACCAGGGATAATTTTTTTCAAATTCCCCCCTCCACACAGTTATTATAAGTTGAGAGAGGTTTTATACATACAATACAGAGCCTTCACGTAAGGGAATAATACTAAGATTTATTATTAACAAGATAAAGACCAATGAATAATATATACTACAGCAATTCTAATTAAGCTTGCTTATCTTATGAGGACAATGTTAGGTCTTTAGTTATATAGTTCAGTTAGTATTGGGTTTTGCAGTCTTTATTCCCCCGCTTTGGGAAGGCAAGGGAGGGGGAAAGGGCCTTGCTGTGGGTTTGGGCATTTGGCCATGTGCCAAGTCCAAACTATCATAGGTATTTACAAAAGCATTTCTCCCTGCTTTATCAGTCCAGGAGAAAAGTTTCTTCTTTTTGTAACAATTTCTGCAGCATTTGTAAAGTGTCTTCAGGATGACAGGTTCAATGTGTGGTAGCTGAAGATTCCTTTTGTTCTCTCTCTCGGCTGGCTCTGCTGCATGATGACTTCAGGGTTGGGTCTGTCCCTCCTCCATTCTGGCTAGGACTGGAGGCCAGGGGGCACACC
>VYXB01001343.1:560178-576912 GCA_013397135.1 Pachyramphus minor
GGGGGGGGGGGGGGGTTGGAAAGCTGCCTCCTCGCCTCAGCTCTTCTTCTGCTAGAACTGACCTTGGAGGAGGCCCTGTGATCTCAATTCCTCTCTGCTCTCTGCTGCATTGGAATTCTTTTCTGCAGAGAGTTCCAGGTGGGCAGCTTCTGTCTGGAGGTTTTCTCCACTCCTTTACCCGTCCTGGCCAGGGTTTCAGTGCTACACCTGCCCCTGGCCCAAGGCCAGGGGAGAGGGCTTGGCCCCCTACTCGGGGGCCAGCTGCCTCACTCCTACTCCATGGCTTCCTAATTTCTTCTGTGCAATCCACCTTCTCTTCTGTTTTCTTTAATATGTTATTAGCAGAGGTGTTACTAAAACTTTTGATTGGCCCCATGCCAGAAATTTACCTGGGCCTGACCATTTCAGCCCAGGGGGGCTGGTAAACCCGTGATAGGTGGTTTCAATATCACTGTGTATTTAGTCTGATGCTTATAATACGTTAGCACTTTACTCAGCCCAGAGTCATATGTAGCAGATAAAGAAACCGTATCCTTTTCCCCTCATTAAAGCTGTCATCAAAAACTTGTTTCACTACAAAATTTAAAAATTTAAAAGCACTTGCTCAAAATTTTGCAGCATTAGTACTAGAAGTTAAAGCTTCAGTCCAACTCCGAATTCAACATTTTAAAGATCTTGTGTAAATATGTATATGTATCTGTGTGGGAGGAAAGTAAAATGTACATATGTATGCACATATGCCTGCATATAAAATAACATGTATCTGTAATACAGTGGAGGACAGTTTAAAAACTGGTGACATATTTATTTGAAACTCTGAAATAAAGTCTGTCATATAAATATCTCTTTGATACCAAAGGAGTGCTAATATTTTATTCCGGATGAAAAATATATGCAAGACAATACCAGTAGCAAGATGTTTAATTTCAGTATGAATTATATTCCCTCTCTCCTTGAAGAGAATTATCTATTTTTTTTGATTATTTGTTTTTGATTTTTTTTTACAAAGGAAAATATTTGAAGGTAGTGGTAGGAACACAATTTGAAAATTATGCTTTAGAAGAGTTTTTCACAGTGAAAGATATTAAAGACATTAATTATCCTTAGATAAGTATTTGGATTTATAGATGATATAAAAATCAGTAAATATGGCTCTTGGATATGTATCCTAAATTAGTTATTTTGCTATCTTATGTATTAGTCTAACATATGACAACTATGATAATTCTCTAATGTGAAATTGTTATACTGTTATTCTTATTTAAAGTTATTTATTGGACTTTATTCAAGTTAGAAATAAAAATTCTCAAGGACTTAAGCAAGGTCATTTCTTCACCTTTGACTTTTCTAATCAAGATGTATCTGACCTACAGAGCTATTATAAGTAGTACGTTTTCCTCATAACCAGTTTATATAGACTGGAATTAACAGATTCTTTAACCAAATATTAAAAATATTATGTCATATTATGCCAACTATATAAACACCAATTATATAAAACCTCACTTCTTTAAGAATGTTCCAAATAAAGTAATATTTCCATAGCCACTCTCCAAGAAACCGTTGACAAAGGTAAAAAATCATGTTTATTTTTTTTCTCTAATTAAACTTCATGTTTGGAAAAGAAGACCCACTTTTAGAGGTATGACTTTCTTTTTTTTACTAATAATAAACACTTCCACAGCCCTTTTCATCTACAGTTTGAAAGGCCATTTAGCATCATTATGCTCTTCCTTTGCTGGGGAAATAGGACACAGGGAGGATGCCACCACCTTCCCCATCTGCAGTGCAGTGCCCTGTTATCAGTGCAGCTCGAGCTCATATTCTGACCCCTTCACCAATAAAGCATTCTGCCTCTCAAGAATCAAATTTTAGAGGTTGAAATGTATACTATGTCTATCATTATACAAGCAGATTCTTTTTATTGATTTTTTATGACTTAATTTTGCTTTAAGAAAAAAAAAAAGAAGAAACTACTGTAATCAGTGATTGCCCAGTGGATTGTCTTTAAGAGGTACCCTAAGATAAGGAAGATCTCAGATACACTTACGAATTTATTTAATACATTCAATGAAGTAACATTTACAACTCACTTTTATTAAGGGTAGAAAACTGGATGTAAATATTGTGTCAGAGGTAGGTCAAGCAGAGGCTAAATATAACATAAGCTGTGTTGTTATGTGTGCTGAGCTAAGGGGTTAGAGTTCAAGTATCATGGTTCAGTCTATATTATTCATACTGCACCTAAACCCCTGTGCAAGGCAGGTAATGCTACAATATTAACAATCTTCATTTATGCTATTTATCTTAATAGTAAATTACTGGCAAATCTTTCAGATAGTCTTAAAAAGATATTCTTGAAAGAAATGTTAACATGCCTGAACAAACATATATTTGATCTGAAGACAATTTCTTTTATCCATAACTTCATGCCTTGAAGAAATAAAAATTGGTGTGAGTACCTAACTACTGGGAACAAGAAATTTACTCATCCAATTATTAAATGAACAAAGCATGATCAGAAGATGCTACTGACAGGGATTGAAGTCCTTGTCAGTTTATTAAGCTTTTATTTAATTAAGACACTATATGCATAAACAACAAAGCTTAAAGGTCTGCAAAGCAAGAAAATAATTATTGCAAAGCACACAGTCATGAAGACTTGTTTCCAAAGAATTTGTCTTGTCATTTAAAACAAACAACAATAGATCTCTCCACATTTTCTGTGAAGCTTTTACTCTCTTCTCCATCACAAAGCTCAGCTGCTTCATCTTTTACCATCAGCGTCACTACAACACCCTCAGACCCTCAGTGCAATACCTGTCACCATTCCAAACTTATTCTCAGCCACTTCTGGTGTTCTTAGTTCTCTCCCCCTGCACTTTTGGGGAGCATGGGAAATGGACAGGAGGGATCCATGGACAGTCACATCAGAATCATGGACCCATAAGCCGTATTTCCTTAGGGAACCAGGTTGAATGGGGCTGTCCACTCAACATTTTAGAGGCATCCACTGCCACAGAACAGAGTTTGACAGCTGTACCACAGAGTCCACTTACACATCCAGTTCCTCCACCCAGCATCCCTAACATGCCCACGTCCTCAGTTCAGCCATTCCTGAGAACTCAGGCTTCAAAGTTTGGTGTGTGCATCCCGCAGACATGACAGCACAACCCTTCTCTTGTCCATATAGACACATAAGTATCTTTCAAAGAAGCATATAACAATAAATATGATGTTAACTGAAACACCCTGTCATTCAACACATTAGTCTAACCAGGGAAAAAACTGAAGTAGAAAAAGGGACAAAATTGCTCCATATTGTTATGGCATGAATTTGTCCACTTCCTTGCCAGTTTGTTACACAAGTTAGGGCTTGAATATACTGGGACATCTTGAGACCTGTATGGGTGCTCTGTGCAGCTAATCAGCATATGTCTACAAGTCTAGTTAAGAACAGTTTTATCAGATCCACAATGTATGAGCAGACGGTCTCTGCAACACCGACACAGTGGTCAAGACGTTCACGAAGCAAGTGTTTACCCAAGGGCAGTCGATTGAACTAATCAAGCATGCAAAATATAGATGACCTGGACATAGACAGCTGTCTTTTGTTCTGTTTCAGTTTTGAGGGGACACCTGGGCACTCAGAAAACCCAAAGAAAGTGGCTAAAGCTGATAGGAGAGTAGGAGGTGAGACATAAAAGCAATCAGCTGCTGCCAAAAGCAGTAACATTAGCAGGTGTGTATTCCCTCATCTGCTTCTGAGGCAACCTGGATAGGATCATTGTAAAGTTACAGGCAGGACACTAAGAAATTACAATGCAGTAATTACTGTACAGTACAAAATCTTGTATTCAGTCATTGTCTCAAGCTAACATGGCTCTCACTGTAGAGAAAAAGTTAGTTAAAAGTTAAAGTAGATATTAGAAACATTGCCTTAAACTCTGTTCTGTGACAAAATTACCACCTAGCATCTAGCTAAAGGTCTTCATGCCTGTTTAAGAGAAGAATCTGGCCTATTATGTTTCTCACAGGTATTTGTCTTATGATCTCTATGCTTATTGTCTCTCTTTTTCCTATTGATTTTATAATTTTATTTAGTGTTCCCTCTTAGACAAGTCTTAGTAGCAACCACCTGGCACAGTATGGCCATAACATATTTTTCAACATTTGCTTTGTTAGGTTAACCATTAAGATCATTATGATGCTTCCTATGTTTTTGTTAGAAGCAGAACTGGGATGGCAAACCCCAAAACACTCTTGTATACATGGTTTAGGTATTTATGTGCCCATTAATATGTTCTCCAAACAAATGACACATATCAAAATGTATTAGAGCACATACAAAGTAAAATACTAAAATTATAATATCGATATTTTAAAGCATACAAATTGCATGTTTGTCTCAATAGGTTACAAACAGATGGAGCATTGTGTTCAGCACATTTCTTCAGAGTTTCTAAATCTGCCTGATGGGAATTCCATTACCTGCACCAGCTGTACAGGTGACCTCTTTGACTTCCTCTTGCCAGGCTCTGAATGTATAAGACAGTGCTGGCATGCTTTTAACATAAAGTGTATGCAATATGGACATATTTGACATGTTGCCGTAGCACCTATTTAAAAGGTATGCCATCTTGTTTAACAGTTGCACCCATAATCATAAAGTGTTTCAAACTGTCCATGCAATAAAGTGTTTTTATATCTTTCTCTTGATTAATCTGTTTTACTTTGTTCCTAATCAGAAGCCATTAAGATTTCTTTTCACCAATGAGTCTCTTTTGTTTCTTTTCACTGTGAAATGCTACTAACTGTACTCCTAAGGGTTAATTTTTCAGGCACTGAATGTCTAACTCCCTCTCTAGGGGCAAATGCTCAGGAAGATCTTGAAAGCCTTCCATATCAGTAACCTTATTATACAAGGAATAGGATATATTTCTTGTTTTCATATAAATATAGCACATAAAATTTTCCTTCTTCTGTTTCTGTCTCATTTATTTTAAAATAGTAAAGTGAATGCATCCATTATACAGAGCTTCAAAAGTACACTGAATACATATTGAAGATTTACCTGTAGTTGTGTTGGTCTGTAGTCATTTTCTGGCTGAGACCAACTACACACTCAAAACATTCACCCTACTACACAAAAGACAAAATGCTTCTATACTATGAGTATGAATAACTTAAGACAATAGCCCTGATTTTAAGAAAACATATACCTAGATTAGGCAATTTCTTCAGATTTCGGTTGCTTTATGTGTATGGTTTTGAATGAAGGTGTATGGCCCCAGTGAGGTTATGGTTGATCGACACAGTACAGGTTAATGAAAATGTAATGTGCCACAGTGAATCATAGAATCATACAATGGTTTGGGTTGGAAGAGACCTTCCACTAGACCAGGTACTCAAAGGTCTGTCCAACCTGGCCTTCAACACTTCCAGGGATGGGACATGACATCTTCTCTGGGCAATCGGTTCCAGTAGCCAATCCCTGGAAAAAAACTTTGTCCCTCTACTCGAAGCTGGTCTGTGTAAGGGATTACAAAAGTTTAGCAAGCTACAGGAATAAGGGGACAAAGCCTCTTCAGGTCCTTGAATTCTGTCCCTGACCTTTTTCCATTTCAGGCAATTAGCATTGCTACGTTCTAAATTTTGTCAACAAACCCTACAAGTTATATGTAGAGTCTAGAATTTGCTCAAAACTATAAAAACGTAATCCAAGACACATTTTTATGTTTAGATCTAATTAATCCAGAAAGAGAAAGACTACTTTTCTATTGGGAAAAGTCTCTGTTGTAATAATAATAACAATAATTATTAATATTCACCATCATCTTTTCATACACGTAGTTACTACCCCTTTTCCTAGTGTTACGCACACCCGCTCCCTGCAGATCCTGAGGTCAGTGGTTTCAGCCTGGTGGCAGTGATGAGTATTATGATGAGTGTCAGTATCTGAAGTATTTCACTGGTAGGAATATAAGGTTCATGTTGGTGGTGTCCTCTCCCTCACTGTGTGATATACCTAAAGACATTTTTATATGTTTCCTAATATGTTTTTACTCTTTCTTCTTTCTCCAATGTTCTGGAGCTCCATGTTACAACCAAATTTACTATATACAGTGCCTTTTACCCATAGAAGATACTATTTATTTTTCTCTTTGTTATCCCTAAAAGTACATTTGACCAGTTCCAGATGTTGCTTTCTTTAGTTGGCCACCAGTGAGTTATTTATAGCCCTGGGGCCATAAACAGTCCCTGTGTCAGCTTGTGTCCATTTCTTATCCTTGCATGTCTGCCCTTCTCTGTTTCACAATCTGTGTTTCCCTTTCTTGATGCTGCTGCTATCCTACCAGGCTGGTATTTCTCTATACTATGTTTTTATGGTAGCCCTAAATGTCTCATTCTACATAGAACAACTGTTTATTATTGTTATCTCAATAAAACTATGAGAATACTCTAAAAAAGATAAAGTAGAATGAATTAGTGACAACCACCTAGCTGATAGAAAAATTAAAAATAAGTTAAAGGTTGAAAACAATTAAGAGAGGGCAAGCCTGACACATCTCTCTTCTGGGCCTTACAAATTCAGTTCAAAGCCTGTGGCCAGATACAAACAATGCTAATTTTTGGTCTGCAATGCTATTTCAGGTCTGCAAGGTCACAGAATTAAACATATGCTTTGTAACTATACCCATAGCTCATGAAAACCCACCAGAACTTATTTTCATTTTATTTCATGAATCACTCTTCATTGTATCAAATTCCCTTGCTGAATTATCATCTGGCATGCCTTCATGGTCTGGATTTTAACAGAGCTCTTCTGTTCAGTGTGCAGAATGCATCCTGACCTACCGCACCCTGTTGCTGCCCAGTCATCTTCTGTCTCCAATATGCAGCCTGTGAGAGACCTGCCTCCCTGCTGCTGCATCAACTGGGACTAGAAATTTGCACGGTAAAGTGAAGAGAGATACTCCAGGCAACCTGAGGAAAGAATTAAAAAGGAACTGAAGTGAGACAGAAATAGGACAGAAAAAGGGATTAAGCAGGTTTTAGGAATGGGATAGTGGGAAGAACAGAAGGTCTGAGCTCTCAGGAGAGGAAGAGATATGATCAGTAAGAAAGTGGTTCAGTGTCTGTTACATGTGAGGCAGAGAACTCACAAACGTAGAATTAGCTACATGTTCACCTTCAGCTTCATAAACCACAAAGCACTGTGAGAAGTATTGAGTTAATTCAAATATCAGATGCCTAATAATATTCATTAAATTGCTAGATGAAATGTAAGATTTATCATCTAAACTAACTGCAACAAGCTCTACAGATCCACTCAAGACCTGAAATATAATAATATCTCCTGTCTAGCACTAAAGCTCTCGTTATATTTCTCAGCTTTCATTTGTTATAAATTCAGCAGTGAATTTAAAGGCTGAATTTAAAAACTGTATTTACTTTCAATCTTAAACCAGTCAGGGAGTATTAATTCTAATCTAAATTTACAACAATCAAGTAACTACTTAGGGAAAATGTTCTATAGGTGTTGCAAAAGCCAAAAGTTTACAATGGTCCAACAAATTCAACAACAAGCTATGCTTGCAGACCATAAAAAAGAAGGCAAAAACTGAGGGCTGTTACTTTGAGTTTGAAATATTGATATAAATCAATCTTTAGCCTTGCATTATCTAGAAAAGAGATTATAATATTAGAAAGAAAGAAAATAGATATAGCAAGAGTTTTGCAGTTTCTCAAATCTGATACCTAAAAGTGAAACAATAATTCTTTAATTTACTTAAAAAATAATTTTATTTTCCATTAGAAACCAGCTGAAATGTGCAAGGATTTATCTGCCTTTAAAAGTCTCTTTGAGCAACGGCAGTAATTCCTTCTTAGATGGAAAACACTGAAGCCACCTGTAAACCAAATTGCATTTTCCACAGATGACAAGGAAACTCAGTATAATGGAACCCAGGTGTTAGACTAATTTCTAATTTAACCATAAATTAAGAAAAGAGAAATATAATCCTCAATGCAAGTTGTTGTGGTATTACAGAATCCATCATAATGAAGAAATGCTGCCACTTTGCACAAAGGTTAGCTGTACAAATGCTACTGCATCAACAGAAGTGTTAATGAGTTTGTGTGACAGCAGGTAAGCAAGAGCTTGTAGAAAGAAATGATTGTGATAGGCAGATAATTACAATGGAAGTCATGTCTTTGGTAATGACTGGGATTCACATCACATACTTTTTTGGTCACAGTACAATTTCACTAGCTCTGTTTATGATAATCTATGGGATTATTTGACAGCAAGGTGACACTTTGGAACAAATTTCTTTCATAGGCAGTACAATTACTGATATTGTGACATTCAATTAGGTACATCACTGATGTGTAATTTTGATTTTAGAAAATACACAAACATAAGATATATTTTTCATTAGTAAATTATTTTTTTTTGTTATTCTTAACTTGTGTTTCATCATGCTAAATGCTTTGATCTTACTAATGCATAGGAGTTGGGAGAAATTTAAAAGTTGTGAGTTTTTAACCATTCCAATGCAGGATTAATAAAAAAAAAGGAAAAATATTCTTTTCAAACTACTACTTAACAACAAACATATAATATGCTTTCCCAAAGGAAATTCTGATTGTAGCTATACATGTTATATATATACATAGCTATACACGTGCTAACCTATTTACCTCAATCTCACAAAACAGTTACAAATAGGAAAATATACAGGTGAAGAATAAAATCTGTGTCACCCATTCCTTCCCTTTGGAAGGAATGTGAAATAACAGGGAGAGGACAACACTGACAACAAACGTGGTGAGTACCTCCTGAAGTTCCACCATATCCTTGATCCATGGCAATAAGCAGGATCTGGCTGGGAGCATTTCATTGCAAGACCAGAGACTACAGCACCTCACCAATACTTTCATGTAAGTAAGAAGTGTTCTACATTCACAAGTGATGAAATATATGCTTTGGTAAGCAGAAAGCAGTTTTATGTTTGAAATTCTTCAAGAAATGCTTTGTGCTGTTATGGCCCACACCACAAGGCAGAAGTAACTTTTAGTATTTGCTAATAAATCCCTTGGGATGAACTAAAGTAAATCGATATTAGATGATCAGTGTTTACAGATTTATATCCATGGTTTATTTTTAGAATAATTAGGTTGTAAAGGAAAACAGGTATGAAGACATTTTTGTTGTTGTTATCTGTAGTAATATAGCAATACAAAAGCATAAAGGTAGAAAATGTGTAAGGGAAAAGAGAGAAAGAAAGAAAATAATTAAAGAGAAAAAGAAAAAAAATTATAGTCACCACCAAGAAGTCTGCGATGAACTTGGTTGTTGTTGCTGGTTTTGCTGGTGTCTTGGTTTGTCGTGTAGTGGTGGGGCAACAAACCCAATGAGTTTATACACCCTCAGAAACCCTCCTGGTGCCTACTCCATGTGTGTGTGGAGGGGTGATGGTTTTGCACAGTTATGCTGGTTTTGCAGAGGCTAGAGGTACTGGTTTTTGCACAGACATTTAGGCTGGGGCTGTGGGTGCTTTGGAGGCACTCTTGCTAAAAGAGTGAGGCTTTCTTGGGGTAGTGGTGTGTGTGCACACAGAGAGCCTTTTTTAACATAGGCTGGCTCATAGAAGATTAGCATAGACAGCAGAGTTGTCACTGGTCTCTTTTAGACAAGCATCAAACACCCAGAGAAGCATCACACACCCAGAAAAGTATCATACACCTAGAGACTGCCCCGGGGACCTCCATAAAATTAACAGTTTGTGGGCTATGACCTCCTCCCCTCAGCCTTTACCTTCACTCTCCTGGCTTCTTTGCACAGTTCACTATAGTAGCAATGTTTTAAGGCAATTAATAAAGTCCAATTCCTCATATGTGCAAACAAAGTTTGGCTTCTGGGATGCAGTGTGGCTTAATCATCAAAACTATCTTTTATTACTTCAGTTCTTTAAAAAGTTAACCTAATTTTACACAGCTGCTTCACTTAAAATCTCTCTTGCTTCATAAAATTCTATCTTCACAAATACAGCATTATAAATATTAAATTTATGGGAAAAAAGCCCAAACAAGACAGGAAAATACAAGATGGTGTATGAATATATCAGAAGCAAAACCGTCTTTAGAAGACAAAAAAATTTTTACAAATACATTGCTTTGCTATAAGCATGGCTCTTGCCCTACTAATGATTCCCCACTTCTGCCCTTGATGTAGCTTTTACGATTTAAAGTTATGTATCTGCCTTCTTTGTAACTCTTTGAATCTGTGTGAAATGTTCATTATTTTAAGACATGGGATCTAAGCATTAATCAAAGAACAGTATTAGGAAACAATAGTCATTCTTACTTTGCCTCATTCTCTCCACCAAACTTAGGTGTAAACTTTTATACTGAAATTGGATTAGAAAAGTTAGCTTATGTAAGTTATTTATAGTCACAATGTGGAAAAAAACAATTTGCTATCAATATCCTCTTATTTCCACTTCTGCTCAGAAACTTGTGACTTGAATGAACAAAACTGAAGCCTTTAATAAGATCAGGATGCTGCTAAAATTTGTTAGATCAGTCACGTTTTTCTCTGTCTGAGGAGACAAGTCGCAAGATCTTACATTTATAGAGTGGTTTTCATGTCAAAGAATGCCCAAATGCTTTAAAACTTGACAAATTACATACATGAATCTTGCCATTCACCACTGAATTTCAGCAGCCTCTGTTGTGAAAGCTTTTTAACAACACCCAGTAAAGTCTAGTTCACTCTAGGACAAGATATGACTACTATAAAGCAGGAAGAGTCTCAGCAGGCAGACAATAACACTTCAAATGGAAATGCAAAGAGACCACTGAAGTTAACATACTACTTAGGAAGTGTGTCACATCAATTTAATGACCTTCCTTTTGTGTTTTGAGAGGACATACATCCAATAACTCACTGAGTAAGTTCAAGTGCACTTCATACACTTAAAGCACTGTTCTCCAAGGTGCTGAGTACTGTGGTTCACAAGGCAACAAATGGTAAGCTTGTAAAAATGACACAATTAAATGTAAGTAATTCTTAAGTGCTTTACTGATCAGAACTTCCAGAGCTGTATAAAAGAGTCAATGTATCTGAGAGCCTGACATTCACATCTTGAAAGCATGATTCCTGAAAGAGAGAAACAGAAGCAGTGAAAAGGTTTGGTATTTTCACTGGCACCACTTACAAGGCCAGAAATAATTTCTCTCAAAATCCTTTCTCTCACTCATTCCTTTAGAATTTGCTTTATGAGGCTACAGTGGAAGATTACAAGGGTTCTGTTAAAAACAAACAAACAAACAAAACAAAAAAAACCCCCCAAACCAAAACAGACCCCAAACAACAAACAACAAAAAAACCTCTAAAACATATCAGGAAAGAATTAGACAAAACTTAGATCTCTAAAAAACTTCTGTACAGTTGTTAATCTAACTGTAGAGATGCTGATTTCTATAGACATTTCCAGTGCTGCAGCAAGCATTGCATAAGAGGGAGGTTTACCCCAAGCACTTGTTTAAGAATTTCTCAGATAGAGGCAAATGTGCCTTAAGACTGATACCTGCCACAGCCACTGCTGTGGTGCATGGGACTCCATGGAGAGAGCAGACAGAAGTCTGCTGAGACTCTCAGGAGACAAGGAGCATGTCCAGGAGTCTTAAACAAGCAAGAAGGAGAACCACCATAGGGAAGGGTGATCTTGAATAGGAAAATCCTGGTGTTTTCCTAAAGTTCATCCACAGATGATTCAGTCATCCTGAGACAACATTCTGTTCTCAAACACCCAGCCTCTGGGATCAGATCTCTTTCCCTTTATGCCATCATTTGGAATGGAGTTAGATTGCTTACATGAAACATGTCATGAATTGTGACAGTTAAGTGTCTCAAAAAGCATCTACAAATACCAACATGGGAAGAGAAAAGCAGTCTAAACTCATAATACTCTCTAAAGTGAAAACTAAAAGAAATTTTAAAGAAAGTGGTAACATTTATGGGTTTTTTTCCAGGTTAAGACACACTCTTTAAGACTGTAGCACTGTAGATGGAGTAGATGCTTTACTTCATGATGAATATGTAGTGTTCAAGTTACGTGCCTGGCCTTGCTGGATGGGGTTAGTGGATTTCTAGAAAATATCTTCAGAAAATTGCATTTTCTACATGAGACAAGCACTCAAAAAGAGTGTGAACTGCATGATTTCTGAAAACTGCATCAAGGACTCAGCTATCCAGGATTCACTGACTGAGCACAGGAAGGCTTCCTGAGGCTATGTGTCCGAAATACAGAGCATCTCTTCCTTTCTGAGCAAAAGTCTCAGGAGGTTTGAACCTAGGCTTCCCACCTCTGGGGGAATGTTAGGTCAGAGTATTGGTATTGTAAAGAGAGGGAAGGGGACCCCCTTGGTATCTTTTCTTTGCGGAGAGTGAGTAGAAGTGTACAGGAATCACAAAGCGTTAATGTTATATCCAGTCTTCTTCAGTCAGTGGCTGGCAGACAAATTCACTCTGCTGGAGCAAGCCAAGGAGTAGGAAAGGATTATTGTATTAAAGCTGTCCTTTAAAGTCTGCTTTTACCCAGCAGTCAGAAAAATGTATCAAGATGGAAATGTGTACTTGTGACCTTCTTTTCTCGTACTCTCAATCCTACAGGTAGTCTCCCACTCCTCGTACCAGATCTAAGGCAGAAGGCGTGAAACCTGAGCGTCATATATATTCTATGATACCCAGGATGCTTCAGTTCCCATGAATGAATATTCAGCCCTGCCAGGAATTCAATTCAGTATCGTCATGAGGTCTGACAGGTAGTGCCATCCCCTGCCATGGTTCCTATGGGAAGGAAACATATTCCCCAATGGTTTCCCAAATGTATTCCAGTAAAGTGTCAAATCAAGACACTAAAGTCTGGTCAGCCACCTGCTGGCACCAACAACAGTTCAGTGTGGATGCAGGGAGTGTGAGGGCAGCTGAGGAACAGAGGAAGACAGTAGCAGGAGCTGGGGCACAGGAGAAGTGGGGGAGACACAGTCAAGATGCGTACACATATCTAGGTTTATTCATGGGTATGTGACCAGAGGTGAGAAGAAAGCTCTATAGAAATAGCATTGGGGAAGGGGATTCAAATCCTCATTCACAGTCTACTCCTGTGAACTCCCAGCTTGGTCCCACTAGACCAGATAGAAGCTATCAGAGTAAAATCCACTGCTGTGTGATTAGGACATAGAAATTGAATGAAGACACTGGGAAGAAATATCCCTCAATCTCACATATGTAGCAGATTGATTGCCCAGACAGAATTTCATTTACCACCTCCCTGATATGTGTTGGAGAGACACAGTGGGAGAAGAAGGAGGTAAGTAGTAATGAAAGGAATAGAAGAAAGGGCATCCTTTACTTGCACACACACATGCATGAGTAAGAAGATGAGTAGGAAAGGGGGACAAGTGTAATGTATTCATTGAGAAGTAACTCCCTCAAACAAGGAGATAACAGCAGGACAAAAATGGAGATGAAGGAAAATCATTCAACCGCAAAACACTTTGGAGAGCAGAAAAGATTTCCCTCAGGGCTTCACTTTGACCTTGAAAGAAGGAAGGGGAACTAACCAAAGTGACTGGATACTAGAGGTTTCCTGCTCCCCTTACAGCCATCATGCTGCCCAGCTGTTACACAGTCTTGCCTTGTTTACAACCTTTTCCCCAGTTGATGTCTGTATGTGGGGAACATGGGTGTAAAACCAGCAAGCACTTCAAAACTTTTTGCTTATTTTTTAGTAGAACAGGAGCTGAAACCAAGAACTCTTTCATATATATGTTCCTTACCCACCAACAAAGAGTCTTTTGTGCATGCCCTTCTCCTTTTTCTTCTCTTCATATTCTTTCCAAAGAAAGTGAGAGTAATGGTTTCACTCTCCCCCAAACTCTGAATTAAATTCTCATTACCCATTAAAGAGCTACAACAACAAACAAAACAACAAAACCCAAGCCCCATTGAATAAAAAGATGTAAATATTTGGGTTTGAGTTTTCTTTTTAATGAGGCTTACAGGTAACCTGAGTGATGAATGCTAGTTAGTTAATTTGGGTGAATCTCCAGTGCATAAAAACCTCTTGGTGCTTCAAACCTAGCAAGACATAAGACTCCCCAAGCAATTCCTTGAAAACTTATAAACTTTTCATTATTTCAGAGTAGCATTTTTTTGCATACTGATGATTTTTGTTGTTTTCACTTATAATTGCTGCTGTCTCTCAAACAGTTTAAAAAAACTATAATCAACGTATGAAGACTCCTGTGGTAACTGACATACATCCATGCATCTAGAGCTAGGTACTACAAACTTCAAAAACAATTCTGACAAGGAGCTATTCAGTGAGGTATATCACAGCTAACACTTCCTCTCTAGCAGAAACAAAACACCTGAAGACTCTTTTTTTAAATTACTCTCCTAAGTAAAATTAGATATCTTTACTATTGGCACAATGATGTTCTTTTTTCCCCTGCTCTTTGGTTTTGTCAAAACTTGAAAATCTTTCAGATATAAGAGACAAAAATTATAACCTTGTGAAAATTTAGGCATGAGGAATTGAGCTAATGCAATTTGTATGATTCTCTTTACTGATGATGGGTCTTTACTAGACATTTTTCTCTGCCACATTTATCCCAGCATTTATCTAACTCTTCCTGCAAATGCAATCACATTCCAAAACAGCACAGATGCCAAAAGTATTTCCACATATGTCTTGAGGTGGTCTTCTAAAGGAAGCAAATATTCTGCAGAACCCAAAAAAAATGTGATGGAAATAATTTTTAACCTTTTTCAATATGAAAGTTAAAACAGAGATTTAAACCAAGACTGAACTGCACACTGAAGAATAGCTGTGTATAATCTGCAAGTGGCTTTCCACAGCAGTATGCTGTTGCACAGTCCTTCAGCACCCTCTGCTGATTCCCATATTTTTTGTGTTTGCATGGAGATTTTAGTAATTTTTTTTACCTCTGTTTTGATGAGAAAAACTTATGTATATTAAAATTGCACCTAAAGCAATTAAATAATTGCTTGAATTGATAAACAGTGTGTGCAAAGTTCCATGTAATTGTTGTCCTTCATTTCCCCAGGGAATGACAGGAAGACATCAGACTGTCCTGCTTGTTTACTGATGACTTGCAGTGGATATTTTCTGCCATTACAATTTGACTTGGTGTAACAGAAATGTATCTGTTGCTTAAGCTGACATTTTCTGGTTATGGAATTTTATTTCATAGCAATTATTTTGCAGAATCAAAGAATCATTTAGGTTGGAAAGATCATTGAGTCCAACCGTTAAACTAACAATGCCAAGTCCACCACTAAATCATGTCCCTATGTGCCACACCTACATGCCTTCTAAATACTTTCAAAGATGGTGACTCAACCATTGTTCTGGGCAGCCTGTTCCAATGCTTCACCACTCTTTCCATGAAGCAATTTTTCCTAGATCCCAATCTAAAACTCCCCTGGCACAACTTCAGGTTGTTTCCTCTTGTTCTGTCTCTTATTATTTGGGAGAAGAGGCCAACCCTCACCTAGATGCAACCTCCTTTCAGGTAGTTGTAGAGAAACCTCGGGTTTCCCCTGAGCCCCCTTTTATTCAGGCTAACAAACGCCAGTTTCCTCAGCTGCTCCAGATCCTTCACCGCCTCCTTCTCTGAACATGCTCCAAAACCTCAATGCCTTTCTTGAATTGAGGAGCCCAAAACTGAACACAGGATTCAAGGTGTGGCCTCACCAGTGCTGAGTACAGGGGGATGATCACTTCCCTAGTCCTGCTGGCCACACTATTTCTGATACAGGCCAGGATGCCATTGATCTTCTTGGCCACCTGGGCACGCTGCTGGCTCATGTTCAACCAATACCCCCAAGTGGGCAGCTTTCCAGACACTCAGATTGTAGCACTGCACATGGGTTTTTTTGACTTAAAGGCAGAACCTGCCTGGCACTTCACCTTATTGAACCTCATACTGTTCAATCATTCAATACCATCAATCCAGCCTGTCCAGATCCCTCCACAGAGCCTTCCTACTTTCCAGCAGTCCCACCCAGCGTGGTACCTGTAAATTTGCTAAGGGTGAACTTGATCCCCTTGTCTAGATCAAGCACCTCTGACTCAACCCCCTTGTCCAGATCCAGGACTGGCCCAGTCCAGTGCAACACCACTAATGACCCACTGCCAGCTGGATGTAGCACCATCTACCACCACTCTCTGAGTCCAGCCAGTTCTTAGCCCAGTGAACAGTGTACCTCTCCAAGCCATGAGCAGACAGTTTTTCCAGGAGAATGCTGTGGGAGACAGTGTCAAAGGCTTTACTGACGTCCAGTTAACAACATCCACAGCCTTTCCCTCATTCACTAACCAGGTCACCTTGTCATAGAATGAGATTAGATTTGCCAAAGAAAGACCTGCCTTTCATAAATCATGCTGATCCCCTCGTTGTCTTGTATATGCCATACGACAGCACTCAAGATTATTTGCTCCATGACCTTCCCCAATACCATGGTCAGACTGATCGGCCTGTAGCTCCCTGGATCCTCTTTCTGACCCTTCTTGTAACTGGGCATCACATTTGCTAACCTCCAGTCAACTGTGACCTTCCTGTTTTGACCAGGACTGCTGGTAAATAATGGGAAGTGGTTCAGTGAGCACTTCCGCCAGCTCCCTCGGTAACCCT
>VYXB01001343.1:576922-645920 GCA_013397135.1 Pachyramphus minor
CCAGCTCCCTCGGTAACCCTCAGTGAATCTCACCCAGCTGCATAAACTTGTGTGTGCCTAATAGTGTACCAGGCCACTGATCATTTTCCCTTGGATTATGGGGGCTTCATTCTGCTCTGCTCCCCTGTCTCCCCCTGCGGAGGGCTGGGTAGTCGGGGAACAACCTGCCTTACTGCTAAAGACTGGGGCAAAGAAAGCATTAAGCACCTCTGCCTTTTCCTCATCCTGTGTTACCATTTCCCTTCATATCCAATAAATGATGGAGATTTTCCTTGGCCCTCCTTTTGTTATAAATGTATTTATTGAAACATTTTTATTGTCTTTTACAGCAGCAGTCAGATGAAGTTCTAGCTGGGCTTTGGCCCTTCTGATTTTCTCACTGCATAACCTCACAGCATCCTTGTAGTCCTCCTGAGCTGCCTGTCCCTTCTTCAAAAGGTCATCAATTCTCCTTTTTTTCCCAAGTTCTGGAAGTCCAAGGCAGCAGTTCTGTTGGGTCTCCTCCTTCCTTCTCGGAGAATTGCAAACTCAAACATTTTGTAATCACTGTGCCCAAGATCACATCACATTTCATGCTGATTTTATATTTATATATATATGTCTTCATATAGCTCAAGGTACCCTTTATTACCAACATTTCTTACAGATAGCTCTGGAATACTTTCTTTTCAAGATTTTAATCATGTTTGTCTATCAAAAATGCTGAAGAAAAAAAAGTAGCTTGTATGCTTGCATTTTCTAGGTTTTTTTGCTGTATTCTCCATTTCTAAGTAGACTTTCTAAAGCTAATCCCAGATATCAGACAAATGTATATATTCAAACTATGGATTGGTCAAAATATAATATAAATGCAAACACACACACATTCATTAAGGCAGAACGTCCATAAGTAAGGTATAATGAAGGGAAGGAATTGTCTGTCAGAATATGCGTCAGACGCATAAAAAACTCAGCATCATACATTTTACTGACTAAAACGGTGATCCGAAGAACAGTGAAGGTTAAAGGAATATTAACATATAAGATTATGCTGTTTTCAAGGCATCTCCAATCCACAGGGTATTTTGGAAACCCCAAGTCTATACAGACTGCACCAAACATGGGAAGCTTAAGATTCAATGTGTAATTTTCTCTATAGGTATCTAGGGTATTACATACCCATTTTTTTCTGTTCAGATATTCAGCCATGCGATTATGTCAGTCACGGATGGAATTACCCCAAGAAAATAAGATTATGAACTCTCCATCTGAAATTCTTTAGCACTTTTAAAAACACAGGTTTGGGGAATTTTGGCAAGACATAACTTCCTCCAATACAAGTGAGATGACTTTCTGAGGGATCTGCATTAATGCTTAGCGCCAGAAGTAACGGTTCCTGTAGGTATGAATTATGCAACACATACACACATAGTCCAACACAAACAGAACACCTCACAGAAGTCAGGCTTGATTAGATCTCTCAGGCACTTCTAGTATGTGTTGTTTTACCCTTTGAGAGGACAGTGCTTAGGTATGAATTTTCTCAAATTGTTTGCTGCTGATCAGGAAAACACACTGCTGGCTCTATTGTCTTCTTCATGCATCTTGTTCCCAAGTGACACCTTAGAAGCAGGACATTGGGCCTGAGGCTAATCACGAGTGAATACTTCTCAGGAGGAAATTACAGAATCCAAAACACTGTAGGCATATGAAATAAATAGGTGGATTGCACAAGCCCAAAGCTACAGTCAAACAAGAGCCCTGACAGAGGCTGCCAGATTCTGGAGGTATATGGGAGGACCTTCCCCTTTCAGCATCTGTCAGGCACTGTGCATGTGCTGACTCCTCTTACCTGAGCAGTTCAGTACCTCACTCCTGCTCCAGTCTCACCAGGGAGTCTGTTGCCCCACTGCAGCCAAATCTCACAGTTATGTGTTGCCTGAAAAAGCTTCATACACTGACAAGGCCGTTATCACAAAATGTATTGGGACACAGAACAGGAGAAGGCAACACTCATCATCATACCCAGTCCTCCATCACCAGAGACAATCAGAACAAGAGCAGCAACTCAGTGTATAAAGGACTCAAGTCACAAAAGCTTTCCCACCACTTACAAATGTTAGACCTCCCAAGAATTTCAGGAGGTGCTCAAAAACAAATGCAGCAGTTTATTAAATTTTAGGTTAAGCCATAGTTATCAAATCTAGACCCTCAAGATGTAGTTCAGGTGCCCATCTTTTAAAATAGAGTGATGAAGATCTCCTAATTCATGACTGTGTATCAAAGATGGTGGAAATAAAACGACTCATTTAGTAAAACAAAACTTTTAGAAACCAAGTCCTAGTCAGTCAGACTGAGAAGAATTAAATGTGCATTGAAATGTGCAGATCATTATTTGGCAATTCATTTACATCCAAAATTATCTTCCTGGAATAACAGGTGAGGAAACACAAGTTTTAGTCTTGTTCATTTACCCTGTTTACTTCCACAGAACTTGGTTCCTGAAAAAAGTTTACAAAATTATTTGATACATTTGATAGAATTGTCCTTTCCACCAGCACTGTGTGCATAGACTCTAAGTCCAAATGTTACAAAACAGTCCGATATTAACAATTTCTTACATGTTTTCTTTTCCCCCCTCACAAATTAGCATTATAGCGATGTCTGTTCTGAAAGTCTCTATAAGCACGTCTTGCATCTGCTTTGCTGTGTGGGATTCTTCCAAAAGGTTCTAGATCATTGAAGCAGGCATCAAAAACTTCATCCACAGCTTTTTCCGCTGTTTCTTTGCTAATTTTTCTAACAGCCAGAATGGAACGAATTGCTCTGTCTCGTACACAAATCTAAAGTGGGAAATAGATAAAGAAAAATCTGACATTATTAGTGTAAGTTTCTTCCAGATTTTGTCAAGTAGTAACTCCTACTATATAGGCAATAATTTTGTATCACAGAAGAGTCAAACAGTGCCTGTAATAAGCATTAAAGTATGTTTTAATTTCATCCTTCGTTAATTATGTGGTTTAGTTTTCCATGTACACATAAACCATGTGATAATTAAAAGACACTCCTCAGAATAGGAATTAAAATACAATTTGGCATTTTTTGTAGGTATCAAGTATTTGTAAAACTTATCCTGGACACAAGAAAAACATGTCAGAAAGAAACAGACAAAAATACCAGTTAGTTATTTTCAAACATAAAGGAATGACTTCTCTATTGGCAACTTTTTCTCATAGTTTGTCTACAAAAACATAAAAAAGATGTAAACATCAGCTACAAGCTACTGCCACTCTAACATGAGCAACTAATTGTGACTCTATCTGTAGGCTTCATTATTATTTACAAAAATTAATTCCTGTAAGACTTAATACACATGGTTATTCAGAAATCTTGTCATTCTGCTTCCTCCAGTTTTCAGACTTTTAAATAAAAGAGTGTTACCTACTTACAGTGGATAAGGTATTCCTACTACATTTCCTGCAAATCCTGTTTTTTGTCTGGTTGTTATTAGCCATTCATTGTCAATGGTATTGCTTTATGATATTGCTAAGTATTCAGGAATTTCACTCCAATAAAAATAACATGCTGGCGAAAAAAAGTAACATCAGTCATTAAAGGTTAATTAAGGGAAAACAGCAAGCCCATGGCATCTACTTCTTTTTCTGATGTTTGCAGGTATGAAAATGCAGAAGGCTGAGATCAAGTAGGTAAAGATGGCTCATAAATATGATTACACTTTAACATTTATATTCTTTACCTGATGGTGCCCTTTCAATCCAAATTTAAACCTGGCTATTTCATTCATCAATGTACAGTCTCCACTGAGATTAGCAGCTCGAATCTATTGAGAAAAATACAAAGCCACAAGATCAGAGAAGTGCATGAAAATACAATGTCAAAAAAATTGTAACAAATTTTTTCCTTCAGTATTTTTCTGGTGACTGCTGGTAGAGATTATTCCCAAGGCCACTTTAATTTCTTAAGTACCTGTTACCCTTTATATCCACCCTCTCAGCCACGAATCTGAACTGCAAAGTATTACCACAGCAACCTTTAAGTTTTTCCAGGAACTACATCTCACATATTTCTAAAGCTTAAATGAATGAGCAGTAGAGATCATATGTATGTGTGTATGTGTATATGCATGTATACATGTATATAAACTGCTAGAAAAACATGGAAAGTAATATTCTCCCCAATCTATATCAGAAGCTGTTACAAGAGTCAGGAAGAAAAGCAGATACTTTTCAAAGACTACAGCTGCAATACCCAGAAGAGTAGTAACCCATTTGTTTCAAAAAAAGCCAAATTTAAATGAGTATGTATGGTTTAGCTTGTTAACTGTTTTGTTCTGTATACTGTAATTTCATTTGTCTGGTAACTGTTCCATACCCTACCCAATCTGTCAGGAAATGTAAATAAACTGTGGTTTCCTACAATTAAGTACCAGAGTGAGAATAAATGAATGGAAAACATGAAAGGTAAGAATTAAAAAGCTGTCAACAAAAAATGTAAACACCAAAGTGAATGTATCAAAAGTATCAAAAGACATTAGGTAAACACATAATCTCCACAAGAGCAAGAACACGAACAATTTTGTTTTATATATATAAATATTCTCTAAACTTGTTTTTTTTGAGGCTTACACGCTGTGCAAATGCTTAGACAAAAAAAATAGACAATATTTAATAATTCTGAATTACTGTATTGGGTTTACATGGCAGAATGTTGGCAGTGAAGGGTCTACCAGGGTGGCCTCTGTGAGACAGGACAAGTGGCTACCTCCACGTCAGACAGAACCAGCTTTAACTGGTTCTAAAAGAGACCTACCACTAGTCAAAGTTCAGACCATTAGTGCCTGGCTGTATCTCTGTGATGACATGTTTAAGAAAGGATAAAAAGCACTACTGGGCAGCTGTAGACAGAGACAGAGGAGTTAGAAAAATGTCATGGAAACAGCCCCACAGACACCAAGACCAGCGAAGAAGGAGGGGGAGGAGACGCTCCAGGCATCAGAAGAGCCCCTGCAGTCTGTGAAAGAACACAGTAAAGCAGATATCCACACTGCAGTCCAAGGAAGACCCCATGACAGAGCAGACAGACATGCCCTGAAAAAAGCTGCAGTCCATGCAGGAGTAGATTTTCTGTCAGGTACTGTGGGACATGGGGGAGCAATGCTGAAGTAGTCCACTCCCAAAAGACTGTATGTTGTGGAAAGGACTCAAGTTGGAGCAGGTCTTGAAGAATAGCAGCTCAGGGGAAAGTTCACGAAGGACTGTAACCTGTGGGAGCGACCTCACATTGAATCAGCGGAACAGTGTGAAGGTGAGGGAGCAGCAGAGACAAAGTGTTATGAACTGACCACAGCTTGCATTCCCTATCTCCCCGTGCCTCTTGGCAGGTTAGGAGACAGAAGAGCCAGGAATGAAGGACTGAAGTTGAGCCTGCGAAGAAGTTAAGGGAAGGGAGAAGGTATTTTTAGTTCTATTTTTCACCATCCTACTCTGGCATTAATTGGTAATAAATAAATTAGTCTTCTCCAAGTCAACTGTATTTTTGCCATGACAGCAACTGGTGAACGACCTCCATGTCCTTATCTGGATTCGTAAGCCTTTTAATCTTACTTTTATCCCCTGTACCATTGAGGAGGGGAAATCAGAGAATGGTTCAGGGGGTTCCTGGCAGCTATACAGAATGGCTTTATTGGTACCACATAAAGTTACTTCATTAAGTCTTATCTATAAAAAGATAATAAGTGACAGTAGCTCTTTTCTACAGCAAATATGAATTCAATTAATGAGTTAATTTGTATGAAATCTGATTTGTTCAGTACCAAACTCATAATTTTGTTTATCTCACATTCTGTTTATAGGTGAAACTTGTGCACATCTAAAGTCTAGATCAAATAAGTTCTCATTAAAAACAAACAAATCAACCAACCCATAACCAAAAAACACCCCAAACAAACCAGAAACAAAGCCACCATAATATTTCTACGTATTTTTTTAAAAAAACAGTTAAAAAATACCTAATTCACAAAGTCATGAGTATATACTTTCATAAGATTAATCATAAGAGTTTTTCTGTGGCCAAACAATACGGATTATATCAGAAATTGAATAAAAGCATGCAAACATGCATCATATACACAAGAGGAATCCTTCCCAATCTGTGCTCCATTTAATTTCAACTCCTAAAGCATGAATTATTAAGGCCTTTTAAGCAGAAAATGTGCTCTGAAGTCATAGAATCATTTGGATTGGAAAGGACCTTAAAAATCATCTAGTTCCAATTCCCCTGCCATGGGCAGGGACACCTTCCACTAGACCAGGTTGCTCAGAGCCCCATCATATTGACATGGAGTCATAACTACACTGTACTATTAGCACTCTCACAATTATTCAAAAAATGAATGTCACAGGAAAAGACAAGTTTGTTGTTAACCAAAAAAATCTAATCAACGAAAATAAGGTTACTGTAGTACTGTGAAAACTACCCAACACACCAACATTTGCACAGGAGAAAAAGAATGCTATAAACATTTGAATAATATGTGAATATGTTTTCACTTCTAATTATTCTCATTTGTCAATAACCACTTCTTGCTATGGTTACACTCACAGTGATCATTCTACTTAAATGACATTAACTTACTAATATTTATGAAAACTGTTTGTTTTCTGAATGAAGCTATTTAGGTTGATCTGACAGAAACGACAAAATGTATTAACAGGACTAAAACAAATAAAGTGTGTGTAACAGACCATATAACATGGAGCATCCCTAATAACCAGCAGTAATTAATAAAATCATATTAAAGGCATTTTAACTTACCTCTGAACATGCCAAGTGCTTGACGTTTTTAAACCAGTCAACATGTGCACGGCAGTGATCAAATGCATGAATCAATTCATGTGTGACCACCCGGTTCATATGGGATTGTTGGCGAATGTTGTTCTGACACAGAACAATCTGCAGAAGAAGAGATAAAAGAAGTGTTTTCAGCAAGTTTCAATACCTCTCTTACTTCTCAGAGCACACACCACCTACAGCACCTGGGGTCTTAAGATCAGTGTTTTTCAACATTAACAGCCTTATCATTCTATAGTATATTAGTTCCAATACAGAATCACACAGAATATGCCGAGTTGGAAGGGACCCACAAGGATCATTGAGTCCAACTCCTGGCCCTGCACAGGACCATCTCCAAGAGTCACACCATGTGCCTGAGAGCATTGTCCAAATGCTTCTTGAACTCTGTCAGGCTTGGTGTTGTGACCTTGTCTCTGGGGAGTCTGTTCTAGCACCCAATCACCCTCTGGGTGAAGAACCTTTTTCTAATATCCAATCTAAACCACCGCTGACACAACTTCAGGAGATTCCCTTGGGTTCTATCACTGGTCACCACAGACAAAAGATCAGCGCCTACCCCTCCTCTTCCCCTCACGAAGAAGTTGTAGACTGCAATGACATCTCCCCTCAGTACCATGGAACATCTTTAATTTATCCTGTTTTCATGACTAACTCAAACATCAGTGTTGGTAAATTTAATCACAGTAAGAAAACACTAAAAAAATTGTAATCTTTTGAGAGGGGGCTGTGTCCAACACCTGCCTGAGATGTGGCAGCATCAAAACCTCCACTGACACAGCCATCGCAGTTTTCACAAGAAAAGTGACGGTCATTGAAGACAGTGCTGAAAGGCCCAAACAAACAAAGTTACAGAAAAGAATTTGAAAAACATCAGTCACTACCTACAGTAGTGATTTTACTACACAGAACCAGAAGAATTAGTTTACATACCAACCAGATTGCTTCATAGCCTCAAGGAGCAGTTGAGCATATGGATCTAGAAAAACATTGCTGCAATCAATTTCTCTAAATCTCTACATTCAAAACAAAAGTTTTGAAAGTCATCTATAATCAAAATATAAACATAGTCAAGAAAAAACACAAGAAAAGCACTATACATGCAAATTCATACTTTATTAAGTATTTAATCCCAGTATAATGCAACTGGCATCTGTTACAGTTCCAACTATGTAAAGGGATATAGAATCATAGAATGATTTGGGTTGGATTGGACTTCCAAGATAATCTAGTCCCAACCCCCTGCCATGGGCAAGAATACCTTCTAGTAGACTAGGTTCCTCAGAGCCCCATCAGCCTGGCTTTGAACATTCCCAGGGACGAGGCACCTGCAACTTCTCTGGGCAGCTGTTCCAGTGCCTCACACCCCTAGAGTAAGGAATTTCTTCTCTGTATATATAACCTAAATTTTCCCTCTTTCAGATTGAACCATTTACTTCTTGTCCTATCACTATAGTTCGTGACGAAAAGTACCTATCCAGCTTCTTCAGATTCTAGAAGGTTGCTATGAGGTCTCCACACAACCTTCTCTTCTCCAGGCTGAACAGCCCCAATTCTCTCAGCCTTTCTTTGTAGGGGAGGTGCTCTAATCACATTATCAACTTGGTGGCCCTCCTCTAGACTCCCTCCACCAGTTCCATGTTCTTCTTACACTGAGGGCCCCAGAGCTGGACACCATAATCCGGTGGGGTCTCACAAGAGCAGAAGAGAGGGGGAGAATCACCTCCCTCGACCTGCTGGCCCCGCTGCTTTTGATGCAGTCCAGCATACAGAGTCAAAGTTGTTCAGGAATCAAGTCACTCCTGACGTTATTTTATTACTAGTATAAACAGAGCGACTTACAGTGACCATCGTTTGCCATTAACTCTCATACTCAATATCACACAGTAAAAAAGGCACAAATGCACAGAAATTGACAAATCACCTCAATATCTCAGGGGAAAAAAGGTAGAAAAGGACCTCCTGATAGGGAAAGAAAACGCCCTCTTGGCCACTTTCGAAATAATTTGTGTTAAGCAAAGCCAGCGTGTTCATAAAGCAGCAGCCCCATCCCGCCACCTGCTGGGGTCCAGCCGGCCGCCCCGGGGGCAGCGGCAGCGGAGGGGGCGCAGCTCCGGCCCCGACGCCCCATAGCACAAGGTCAGAGCGGCGGGACACGGGCGGCTCAAGTCCCGCGCCATGGCCCCCGCTGCGCCAGGGCCGGGCCCGCCGGGGCACAAGAAAGCGCTTACTCGTTTCCAGGGTCATCCTCAGCATCACCTGGCACCTGTTGTGGAAGGTGAAGAGGCTGCGGACCAGGAAGCTCTGCGGCTTCTTGTTCCGGTCTGGGAAGAGCCGATAGCCGAAATCATCCTCCTCCGCTGCCCCTTTCTTCTCGGCCGCCGTGGGCGAGTCACCCTCCCCATGCTCCATGGTCGACCGCGCCTTCCCACTCTCGCCAGCCGCCGGCCCCCGTCCCGGTGGGACAGGGCACAGGGCAGCGGGCACCGCGCCGGGGCCGCGCAGCGCCAATCCCGGCCCGCGCTCCCGACACGTGGGCGAGGGCAGGTCCAACGCGCAGGCGCTGTCGGCTCCGGGCGCTCCCTCCGCCGTTCCGCTAGGGGGTCGCGCCGCATCCGGGGAGGGGCCTCGGCCGCGCGGGGNGTCTGAAGCAGGTGACACCCGGAGCCCGGTGGGGACGGGACGAGCGGGATGTGCTGCGGTGCTCGAGCCCCGCGGTGCCGCCGCTCCGTGGTCTACGGGCGGCTCGGCCGCGCGGGGTGACGCGAGGAGGCAGGGGAGGGAGAGCCCATCCAGATGGAGTCAGGGCCTCGCTTGTAACTTGGGGGCGGTGCAGCGGTGGGTGTTGAGGCTCCAGGGGGCTGCTCAGCCTCGGGGCCTCCTGCGGCGTGGGGAGCCGCTCCCGGCGGGCCCGCGCTGCCCTGGGTGCTGCCGGCTGCGCCCTGCGGCCGCCCTGCCACAGAGCAGCGGGAACCGCGCGGCTCTCGGATGCTGGGAAGGGCCCAGCTCCAAGAATCCAATAAAAGTGGCTTGAAAGGGTATAAGAGCTGTGCTGTGAAGAGGCCGCCGTCACGGCATGGATTCAGGTTGTTGCTAAAGTTGTGTAAGGGTAGTGGGTAACGGAGCAAGCCAGATTTCATGCTAGATTTCCACGTGTTTAGTGGAAACTGTTTCAGTCAGTGATGGCAAAAGGAAAAGTTCAACAGATCACAACGCATTTTCTCTCATCTTTTGAAGTATCTTGTTCTACCTACCGTTGGCCAGGATAGGTGTACTATCTATAAATAGTTTATTTATACCTACATGAGGCTTGTAACAGATCCTGAAGCTTTCAGTCAAGAGGTTACAGTTAGCAACCATTCATAACTCTCATTCTCTGAGTTTGTATTTAGTTCATCGTGAATTACTTAATCATGATTGTTTTCAAAACATGTTTGCTTCATCCTTTCAGATATTTGTGCTATGAACTGTACAAACATGGGTTTTTTTTCTGAATTGTAACTAAGATGTTTACTTGTAGGGTTACCTTTTAGTTGTTACTTGATATCTTTTTGATAATAAATCTTCTTCACTTGAAAAATTAAGAGCAAAATTTATGATGATGATTAATTTAATAATTATTACGTTTCGGGGAATTGCTGTCGCTTTCAGAATTACCACTGACTTGCTGGGCGCTTTACATTTAGTCAGGAAAGCATGAATTGTTTGTTATGATATACTTTGTTATATCTGAATAATGGCTTCCCTTCATATTTTCAGTGACATTTAAATTGTGTTTCTTTTTAGTCTCTTAGTATTTAATGTTCCTAGTATGCTATTGGGAAGCCTGACTTACATTTAAGTCAAACTTCTTAATTTTTAAGTAGCTAACTTCTTTCTCTACATACTTTCAAGTTCTATTTAGAAAGCTTTTTTCTTGAATTTTGGCAGATTACAATGAATGCACCGAATAAAGCGATAGAACTACAGCTGCAAATGAAGCAAAATGCTGAAGAGCTGCAGGATTTTGTGAGAGAATTGGAGAGCTGGGAAAAAGATATTAAAGAAGTGGATTCTGAACTAAGGAAACAGAGTGGGGTCCCAGAAGAGGTAAAGATCACAAGACCAGCATCAACCTAGCTATTCATAATGTGATAGTGTTTATAATAATTACAATTATAATAATTACATTTGTTGACTTAAAGTACCTAAATAGAAGATGTGAAGTAAACTGTTCCACCAACAGAACTGTGGGTAGTAGTCTCTGGAGGTGATGAGGCCAGTAAATATTTTGTCAGTTTGGGGTAGATTTTTGAGAATATTTCTCATACATAAGCATCAGTGTCACTTATTTACTGCTGAATTTTAATATATTAAAATTATTCTTCAGTTATACTTTGCATATTTGCTATGCTTGTCCTTAGTGGTTTTGTGGAACTCATGAGAACAGCTTGCTGGATGGATTTCTAAAATAAAACTAGTCAATGGGTACATACTGTATCTAGATATAAGTACTGTAGATTCTTCAATGTGAATGACTTTCACACATCTGTTCTATGTTAAATTACTTAATTTAGAATTTACCACCAATTCGAAACAAGGCTTTTAAGAAAAAGAAGAAAAGCAAAAGTAAAGTCTCTTCAAAGATAACCTCTGAAGAAAACAAGAAAAACAAGATCAAGTCTTATGATTATGAAGCATGGGGAAAACTTGATGTGGTGAGTCAGAATATTTGTTTTGGTACCTGAGTCTTGTCCCCAGCTGATTCTGTATTAAATAAAATTTTGCTATGGTACTGAGAGTTCAGTCCACAAGTTGGTATCCTGCTGTGCTGGGTACTGTACGAAGATATAAAGTAGCTTTCTTCCAGAAAGGTTATGTGTTTAGTATTTGAAATATTGATAAATACTTGGTTTTCTATTGCCTGTGCTTTTACTCAGCAAATTGAATTTGAATTAAGGGAAAAAAAATCTGTGTTAACAAAAGGTCTATGAAAAGGACATAATTCTAGGAGAATTTAAGACTAAACACAGCTGTTAGTATTAGGGTAGTTCTCTCACTTTTGAAATGTGGAATACTCCTTAGTAGAAAGGAGTAAAGCTTTTTAAAAACACATATATAATTTTCCTAAAGCCTTACTTGTATCTTTTTGCACTGTTGAATTATAATGAAGGTAATAGGTGGTTTGGGTTTTTTTCTGATTTCAGGATAAAATACTTGAAGAACTCGATAAAGAAGATAGTACTCATGATTCTGTATCTCCAGAATCAGACTCTGAAGAAGACGGAATTCGTATAGATGCAGAAAAGGCTCTTGCAGAGAAGGAAAAGGTTATAGCATTATAGATGTGTGTTATTGGCAAAGTAGCAATTTAGATGTAGGAGCATTCTTAGTTTGTTTTTAAAGATTGTCCACTGAGACCACACACCTGGCAGAAGAATTGCCTGTGTGAAAGATTTTATGTCTGTTTTTCTGCCTATTCCAAAATAGAAAATTCTTACCACAATTGTCTTTCTTCTCATCACAAAATAGCAGCAAGCCTGTCAGATTCTGCTTAACGGATGCTTATGATGATAAATGTATTGGTAATTTTTTGCTTTGAGAAGTTGAATTGCTGTATAGAATTGCCATATAGATCAAACTCTTTTTTTTGTCTGAACAAAACACCTGAATGCCCCAAAATAAATCCTCAAGAATTTAGAGACAGTCACTTTGTGAGAACAATACATCTGAGAATTATGGATGAACTTGTATGTCTCCTTTGCCTTAGTGATGTCAAGTTTGTAGCAGTTCCATTTTACCTAATAAAGTGGGATACAGAGAGAGATCTATCTCATATTCATTGCCATGAGAAATAGGCTAAATTGTGTAGCAACTTGAGTGGTTTTGAGAAAGTTCTTTGTGTGTAAGCGATCACCTAGTCCATCTGTCAGTGCATGCATTACTTCAGAAGAGTTTTAGCTTTGGTTTGGGGTTTTGTGTTGTTTTTTAGGGGTTTTCTTTTGTGTTTTGCCGTGGAAATTCCTAAATGTGTAATCTGCAGTCTACGCTGAGCAATTGAAGTGTCTTTTGCCATTATCGTCTTGACTGCAGTGAAGTATTTGAGGGTACATGAAATAAAAATTGTGTCCGAAAGGAGGGAGAAATGTCAATAATTACCTTGGAAAGCAAAGGTGCCTAATCTGGTTACTAAAAACTTAAAAAAAACCCCAATAATTCAGTAATTTAAGCAACTTTGTATGTGCTTGTTACAGGGTTCTGGAAATGGCCTACAGATACAGAAAATCAATATTTTATCAAGCCACGCCATTGCATATATCATGAGAACTCATTAATATATGGGATACTTAGAATATATTAGTTTAAAAACATGTTTCATAATAAAACAGTACTTCTTCAGAAATGTTGAACAAAAATGCATAAGCACTCTAAAATACAAACTTTGATTTTTATTTTTCTTTCACCAAAACTTAGCAACGTGTCTGCCAATGTAAAGTAACTTGCTGAAAAGGCTTTTTCTATTTGCAGGGTAATAACTACTTTAAACAAGGAAACTTTGATGAAGCTATAAAATGCTATACTAGAGGGATGCATTCTGATCCGTACAATCCAGTATTGCCCACAAACAGAGCATCGGCTTTTTATAGAATGAAAAAGTAAGACTTGCATTGTTAAATCTGTAATGTTTTCTTATTTGAAATGCTACCTTCAAATTTTTGGTCTGGTTTGAAGATTATGTATCATGCTGTAATACAGTCTGTGTAAAACTGCTGTTGCAACCTACCTTCCAATTTCAAAGTAAAATAGGAATCACTAGGATAAGGAATCTGGTAGTCTCCCTCATCTATTTTTCCTCTGCTTTCATGCTAGAAGTTCGCTGTCTTCTATGTTAGAATGTAATGCTTGAAGAAAAAAGAGGAAGAGAAGGTTCACCATCTAAATTGCCTTTCAGATGCAGTGAGCTCTGTTTCTAAGGCTTTGATTTGTTTTGGGGTAGAAAGGTTACAGAGGAGTTGGTTATTCTTTCTGTGGTAGAGGAGGTTATTGAACTCTGTTTTCCTTGTTTTGATGTATTCTGAATCTAGAGATGTTTAAATACTTGTTCAGTGCTCCTTCTGAAGTATGTAAGATTTCCATGTTATCAAGAACCTGGGAAGGTTCAACATAAGATATATGGCTCAAGTGTTTGGCATTGGTTACCTAGATGTGTCCGAACTACTCATTCATTTTTTTTGATAGGTTTTCTGTTGCGGAATCTGACTGCAATTTAGCACTTGCTTTAGATAAGAATTACATTAAGGCTTATGTGAGAAGAGGGGCCGCTCGCTTTGCGTTGAAAAATCTTCAAGGTGCTAAAGAAGGTGGGTCTTTTTAAAATTCTTTCCTTAGAGTACATATAAACTGTTCATCTGTCTGCGTGATTAGTGCTTGTGTGATCTGCTTATTTGAGGTAGGAATTTAATTTTAGTTTCCTATAAACAAAGAAATGAAATACCATGTTGTGTATCCATCTGACAAGGTAAGGTTCAAGTAGCAAGTCCAAATGATTGCTACAGATATTAGTAGTTCTAGAATAATTCAGCTTTAAATGTCTCAGAATGATATATTCCTTGCAATGTCTCAGGGTTCTTGAATAACTACAAAAAAAGGATTATCTCAAAAGAATACTCTTACTGGTCTGTCCTTCCTACCTGAAACATATTTTTCTGGTCTTCTCATAGATTATGAAAAAGTTTTGGAGCTGGATGCAAACAACTTTGAAGCTAAAAATGAACTGAAGAAAATTGATCAGGTAATAAGATTAATAGACTCTAGCATAAATTAATACACCCTGTTCAGTTTATATCTGTATCAGTCTATATTTATAAAAAGAACTGGTTCAACAAATTCTCATGCATTTTATGGCATTTGAAGTTAACTGAGGTTAACATCTGTAATTGAGTTACTTCTGGATAAACTAGCACATGCAGACATCAATGTAATAGTGAATCATCAGACTAAGACTATCCCCATCTGCATTTTTTTTGTTTGGTTTTGATTTTTTTTGGTCAGTTGGGTTTTTTTTTAATTTTCTCTCATTTTCTACTTCTGGTGTTAATGCTTCTTTCAGTCAAGCTTGGTACAAGGTAGCACAGCACATGAGAGAACCTCTGTATTTTCTTGGCCATTAAAACTGAACAGCTACCCTGCTTGTAGTCCCACTGATTGCTGTGGTCAGCCAAACCAGGAAGTTGTTTTAAGCCTAGCAGAGCATTATATTCTCCTGCAATTCTGATACCTTTTGTGACAGGGAGAAAATGTTGATTATGATGACTTACTAAATATAAGCTCACCTCTTGGTGCTGTATGAATATGCTTATACCTCTGCAAGTGTATTTTTGAAAGTGCTTGAAAAATTTGTTTTGGAATGAAGAGACCAAGTCTCCAGGATTTGAAGAAATAAATTATTTGTGAATTGGAGTATATGCAGAGAGGTTTCATGAGTCATTTTGCATTGTGCTTCAGAAATTACATACTTTTTATTTACCAAGTATTATTCTGACTCGCAGTCCCTCATAGAAATACGTTTTCAAGAAACAATTTAACGTGTTCTCTTCAACTTGTGTTAAATTTACAGCACAGGCACTTCTGTTAAAAAGTTTGGCAGATTTTTGCATCCTAAAAGTTTTTAGAATTTATGTAATCTATGTTCTGAAATTGTGTAAGTGGGGAAATACTTATTGAGGGAAAAAATACATCTCTGCAGGCTCTGTCATCAAAAGAATGTTCAGAACAGAAAGAGTTTGAAGATGTCAGAACAGGATTAACAGATGGAGAGAAGCAGCGCATTGAAGAGCAGCAGCTCAAGCAGAAGGCTATTGCAGAAAAAGATCTGGTAAGTCACAGGTTCTAGTGGAACAGGAGAGACCTAGTAAAGAAAAGTGTTGTGTTGTGCTTATAGCTTTGCAAATGTATAAACTAAACCTGATGAACTTCATAAATGCAATGTCCTTGATGTAACTTTAATTGTTTCCTGTTTTGGGTTCTGTAGGAAGGTGAGTGGGACAGTGAGTTCTGTTTGGATTCTTCTGGAGGAATAATGATGCAAGATAGCTTTTATGGCCCAAATTGCTTATGCTGAATTACAAATATGTGATAAAACAAGTAGAACCTGAAGTGCACTTTACAAAGATCCCATTTCTCCATTATTATATGCATCTTGACTCTGACCCCTGCTTGTCTAAGTAGAGTTGTGGACTGTTTCTTGTGGTTTTAAACCTTTGGTTACATGGTGAAAACTAGCTATAAGATGGACTTTGGGGGTGTGTGCAGCAATGACAAAAACATACTTCTGGATACATAGTCTTAACTCAAAGTTGGCTTATTGATTTCTCCCTCTCGCCACTCCTTCAATTCTTCAAAAGAAATAATATTACCAACTAAACCAAAATGTATCTACCTAGTATCTACCTAGCTATGTTACTTCGGACTTGTTATCAATATTCAGATTTGTTATACTGGTTGTGAGAAGTAACTAGTAGGAAAAGAATGAAAGCCTACATTAAGTAGGTAAAAGGAACAAGAGTTTGAATAGATCACAGAACAGAAATTTCAGTCTAATGCAATACTTTGTTGGTAGTGAAGTTGACTCACTGCAGGCCTGCTCCTGGCAACATGGATCTTGTCAAGTCTGAACTGTGGCCTTTCATTTTTTGCCAGTGAGTAGAGCAGTAGCAGAGAAGATGTGTGGCTTCATATTAGTACTGAGAAGCAAAACGTAGTTTTAGTCCCCCCAAAACAAACAAAAAAGTAATGTAATTTTCTTTTATGGAGCATTAATTACAAAACAACAACATTTGGACCAAAGTAATATTTGGGGATAAGATTCATGGATGTAGCCAGATAAAGGTGGATTTGTGCAGTGCAAAAGTCATCTTGAAAGGGGAATTGTGAAGGTTCAGCTCATGTTTAAATTCTGGAGGTACAGGATGGCTTATCCTGCACATCAAGCATAAAGATAAATAAGGAGTTGTAGACTTACAAGTCTGCACTTAAACTCTGCATGTGGCAAATTTTTTTATCCATGAGGTATTAGAAAGAATTAAGGTATCTTTTGCGTTCTGCCTAGATATGAGGAAATATGCCATAAATGTCTGCCTTGATATGGGTGTTATTTGCGATCTGTATTTGTAATGTTGTGACCCTGTCTGCTAAAACGATTCATTGCACTGGATCTTTCTTAATGCTCTTTTTTTCCTGACCTAAATATTCCAGGGTAATGGTTATTTCAAAGAAGGAAAGTACGAGGCTGCAATAGAATGTTACACCCGTGGTATCGCAGCAGATGGCACCAATGCGCTGCTGCCAGCTAACAGAGCCATGGCCTACCTAAAGATTGAGAAGTAAGTGGAATTGCAAATGCTGTATTGTTTCTTTGATGTAAACTAGATGGAATAATGATCCAGTAGATTTTCATTCAAGTTAAGTTATTGTCACTCCTTCTAATTCTTGTTAGAATTCGGTGTAGAATAAATCATGTCAAAAGTAGTAAAGGAGAGGGAACAAATCTCTATGTGTGATCTTGCAATGCATTTTGTAGGGAAAAGTTATGAGAGAATAAAATAGCATCAGTATGAAATTATAGTTTCTAAAGTTAGATTTTTGTTCTTTTATGTGTATAAAATTCGGATATTCACCTTTCTGAAAGGAACTGCCTGAACCTTTGTCTTTTTTGACTATAAAACATGCTTAGCTACTAATGTTGTACTGTAAAAAGAAGTGGATTATAGCTTTTGACTTCAAAGGGAATGTATAGAAGCTTTTTCTGGAAATTGTGATCTTTTAAAATATTTTTTGAAGTTCACTAATGAGACATGTATGTGTAGGTTGCTTATTTTTAATTAAGCTTTATCCATATAACCCACAAACAGTAGGAAATGCATGCTTTTTAGCAAATTAGGTAAGTATTGATAAGAACTGCCAATAAAACTTAATTTCCATAAATTTAATGATAGTTTGAAGAAGAAGAGGAAGGAATGAAAATACTTTATTGAACACGTAATGGAATCATGATCCAATACAACTAAATACAAATGGAATGGAAAAAGTTGATCTTAAAATGGAACAGATGACATTAATGCATGGATATACTGAACTTCCCATTCTGAAATAGTTAAGGACAAGTCACAGAAATTCAGATGTAGAAAAATTTATTCTCATGTTTGCTTGCTTCTCTGTTCTTGTACTTTTTCATTGTTTGTAATGGTATTTCTGGTTTTCAGAAGTACCAAGCCATGGTACTGACTTTGATGTTAAGGCTATTGAATGTTTAAAGTGGACTCTCCTCTGACAAGCTTTAAACATTTATTTTCACAGAAGAAGTGAATTTTTCTGTTATGAGATACCAACAGATTTGACTCAAATTTTAAGGTGCTGAAAAATCAAGCATTTTTTTTTACATTTTAGCTCAGTGATATGTGTATGTATGTAGGCAGTTAGGATCTACCTTTATGTTTTCATTGGTTTGGGTAGCTCTGTCTTTTCAGTTGAAACTTTCTATTGAAACTGATTATTAATTTTGTACTACTCTTTTGCTGAGATATGAAGAGGCAGAAAATGACTGTACTCAAGCTCTGCTCTTAGATGCCTCCTATTCTAAAGCTTTTGCCAGAAGAGGAGCTGCCAGAGTTGCTCTTGGAAAACTAAAGGAAGCTATGCAAGGTATGACTTTGAATTAGCCTAAATGTGACATGTAAGAGATCAGTATAAGGACATGCTGATTTTTTTACTCTGACTAATCGGGATTATCAGTGCAAACAGGAAAAATTGAGCAATTCTGTTGGGTTTCACTGAACATGTATAACAACTCCTGTGTTGGTATCCATGTGTTGGGAAGACAGTTTTGTGTGAAATTACGACTGTCGTTGTTTATGATAAGTAGTGAGAAATAGTTTGAAAAATTTGTTTAAGAAGGGGGTCATGATAAAAGCATTAGGATGAGTGGACATTGAGGTAAATTGAGAACTAGATGAACAACAGATCCTAGAGGGTTGTAATTAGTGTCCTAGGCTCTAATTGGAAGCCTGTCACTAGTGTTCAATACTGGGCCCAGTATTGTTTAACTTATTCATCAGTGACTTGGGTGAAGGGGCAGAGGCCTCCTCAGCAAGTTCCCTTGTGACATAAAGCTGGGAGGAGTGGCCAATATCCCAGAGTGCTCTGCAGCCCTTCAGAAGGACCCCAGCAGGTTGGAGAGATGGACAGATAAGAACTGTCTGAAATTCAGTGAAGTCAAACGCAGGGTGCTACACCTGGGGAAGAATAACCCCAATGCACCAGGACAGGCTGGGGGGTGACCTGCTGGAAAGCAGCGCTGCAGTGAAAGACCTGGGGGTCCTGGTGGACCAGGACAAACTGTCCATGAACCAGCAGTGTGCCCTTGAGGCCAAAAAGGCCAGTGGTATCCCAGAGTCCATTAGGAAGAGCATTGCCAGCAGGTCAAAGGAGGTGATCCTGCCCTTCTCAGCCCTAGTGATGCCACATCTGGAGTGCTGTATCCAGTTCTGGGCCCTTCAGTACAAGGGAGACATGGAGCTCCCGGAGCAGGCCCAGTGGAGGGTGACAAAGATGATTAAGGGACTGGAGCATCTGTCAGGAGTACAGGCTGAGGGAGCTGGGACTGTTCAGACTTGAGAAGAGATGTCTGAGAGGGAACCTCATCAATGAGTTTATCTGAAGGGAGGGTGCCAAGAGGATGGATCCAGGCTTTTCTCGGTGGTGCTGAACATTATGACGAGAGGCAATGGGCAGAAACTGAGGCACAGGAAGTTCCACCTTAATATGAGGAAGAGCTTCTTTACTGTGTGGGTGACTGGAACAGCTTGCCCAGAGAGGTTGTGGAGTCTCCCTCAGTGGAGATACTCAAGAACTGTCTGGACACAATCCTGTGCTGTGTGCTCTAGGATGACCCTGCATGAGCAGGGAGGTTGGACCAGAGGACCCACTGTGGTCCCTTCCAACGTTCCCCATTCTGTTGATTCTGTGACTTACCTGCCTTTAATTTTAGAGCTTGTAAAATCTACAGTTTATATGTTGTTTTTCACTCAGATTTTGAAGCTGTTCTGAAGCTGGAACCTGGAAATAAACAAGCACTAAATGAACTCGCTAAAATAAAGAATGTATGTATACTTATGCAAGTTTGGTGGGTTTTGTTTCTCGGGAGTTTTTTGTAAGGCTATATTTACATTATTTTTAATACCTTGTAATTATTCATCAAACTTCTGATCTTTTGGATAACTTCCCAATTTTTTTCAGGAATTAACTGAGAAAGAACAGCCAACTTGCCAAGAATATCCTGCGGTATTGATAAAAGAAACAGAAATAAAAAATATAGTGAAACTAATTGATGATCCATTACAGATTAAATCAACAGTAAGTTGTTTTGTTAGTTGCTTTCTATAATGATGGGTAAAGTATAGCTTAAAGTTAAAAATCTACTTCTTGTAGATTAACTCGTGGCCTGTGGAAAGCCAAAAATTACTCTTGATATTTTTCAAGAACGTACACGTACATGGAAATGCTGAAGTTCACAGCAGCAGTGGCATAAGCATTCAGCCTACAGTACCACCCTCAGAAAACATGGTGCACGCATACTTTTATAATGTGAAATTAGGAGGCAACCCCACATCCCTGTCCTGTGTCTATGGCTAACATTGCAGTTGAGAGGAAAGGGGAGACAATTGAGTCTCTGTGTTTGACTGCGGAGTTGACAAAGCTCTGGGTAAACTTTCCTTCTGCTGTTTACAGTTTCTACAGCAGCGCCATAGTGGTAACAAGACATTTTGCCTGTGCTGCTGTCACAGAGCACTACTGCAAGAGCTTTGAGCCTGCATTTTCATCCACATAAACTGTAGAACAGCTGGGTATTGGTTTTCAATAAGCAGTATTTTTTTGACTGTGAATTATCAGTGGATATAGTCAGATGAAGGAGTTATATGTGAAAAATTAGGATAATACAGAGAGTAATACCAGCATTCTTTATGTATTTAGCTTCCTCTTTTAGTACATTTAAATTTTATACTTTGAAAAATGAGTTATGTAAGTGCAAAGCCTGCTCATACTTATACTTGTACTTATACTAGGTAATGTTCTGCTTTGATAATTTGAAAACATTTGTTTGCCTACATGGAATATATAATTCAGATGGATAGTTTTAGTAGAAACTGGTTATTTTGATCCTTTGGGAGGGGGGATTATTATGTGCTCTCTATAATTAGATACAATATTTCTGTAAATCAAAATGAATTTATTTCAGGTCTGAAGTACTTGAAGTACTACAGACAATTATATATATATTAAGTGTTCAGGAGATAGTAGGTTGGTTGTATTTCTCTTGTTATTCTGTTAAGGTGGAAGAAGTATAGATGAAAATCTGTGCTTTTAGTACTGCCCAACGATTGCAGAGAGAACTGTAATTTTGTTTCATACCCACCAGTCAGCCACAGTGATGAGATGGTATTGGCTGTCAATACACCAAGATGACAAGGGGCTTTTTTAAAAGCAGTCTGCAAACTGCAGTGAAGACTTAACAATGGGTTTGTGTTAGACTTGGACAGAGAAATCTACCATTTCTTAGAAGTCTCAGTTGTTGAGTATGTTTAATCATGTGCATTTGCATCAGTATTTCTAGAGCAGTATAGGCTATATGCACGTTCAGAAAATGGAATTCTGAAGCAAAAAATTATGATTTTTTTTTTTTATTTATTTGTAAGACCTGTGAAGGTGATGCTGCTAGGTGATGGCCAAAAATAACGATAATCATGTAGAGATTGGAGAAGCTGAAACCTTTTAGTTACTATGTTCTCTAGTGGTGGAATTAATTACCTTTTGATATATGTAGCTTGGTCAGTCAGCAGGGTTGAGTTACAGAGATTTATTATATCAAGATTTTAAATTGTGGGTCAGGGCTTGCTAGATTACGTAAAAAGTGTGACTGCACCATTGGTCAAAGTATATGATAGATCTTGCCTATTCAACCTTAGCAGAAAAAAGTACAGATTTTTAATTATTATTATTCTAACTATTACTGTGAAAACACAATGCAGGTTCTGAGATCCTCTAGGGTAAGGATATACTGGTTTATAAGGGGAAAGCAATCAAATTGTCATATCGGGCTCCATGTAGAATTTAATGAAGTTTCCTTCTTGCCATTTACCTTTATTGAAAGTGTCTTCTGTGTGCACCACTACAGATGTAACTGGTTATCATAAGATTATTTTAAATTATACACAGCTGTGTCAGGGGCCTGTATAAACGCTTCTGTTGAGTCTGCATATGACATATGTGTTCTGTTTAGAAGCCATTACGAAGAATAGAGATTGAGGAAGTTGATGATGATACACCAGATGGTGACTTGCCCAGCACTACTTCTTTAGTCAATAACTGGAGGAATTCAGTGAGTGTTGAAACAACAGAGACTCTAGATCAGGATGATCTGTTGGCTACCACAGATATTCCAAAAGCAAAGCATTTGAAAATAGAAGAAATCAGTGATATGTCACCATTAAAGTAAGTATAATAATTCTGATCCTCTTTTAAAAAGGTAAATGTAGTTGAAATGTAATCTTCATTTTCAGATGTCTGCATGTGATGAGGAGAATCTGAATTAAAATGAAAAAGTTGAAAGAAACTGCAATCCTAGCACATCTACCTCTTTGATTGTGCAGTGGTTGAGTCAAGCATGATCTGTTTAGTGTTAGATGAAAAACTGATTCTTACATTGAAAATAAAAATAAATTCATAATGTTTTCCTGCATACCATACTCTCTCTTGCTTGTGCACTCCATCTGCCCTAGCTGTGATTTTTATTTGTAGTGGTTTAGAATAGATTTTGGGCAGAGTTCAAGTATTCTTTGCACACCAGTTGTGTGAGAGAAGAGGAGCAGATGAGTGTCACCACCCTTTCCTCTGCTGAGCATGCAGCTAATAACTTCAGATGTATTCGGAGTTTCTAAGTTACTCTGTTAGGCAAATTCAAGTCTGGCTTGCTGAAACTACACTAAAGTATAGAACATTTCTCCTTGCTGAGTGTTGGAACTCTACTTGTTTTCCACTGCATTGACACAGTCTCATTCTGTTAATAGTATATACTTTTTATGGAACCCTGATTGAAGAATTTATGAGAAACAGTTTGTCTGCACCATTTCCAGCTCAGTTAGATGGATTTACTGTGAAATGTGGAAAAAAAAAAGTATATTCTTAGCCATTTTATAATGTCTAAAAAATAAATGGACTTAAATGACAACTTATAAGACAAAAAATAGATTCATGCTAGCAGTGTTGAAACCTGTTCGTTTGACATGATTATTGTTTTGCATTATGATATTGCAGCAAGTGTTGGTTTTTTTAGTTATGAATGGGAGAAACCTACCATAGAATGCAGTTATTTTCGGAAACAAAATAGAGAGAGTCTGAGTAAATTTAAGTATTTGCAGAAAAGGTGAATCAAATATAAAGCTTCTATAAACTGAAGAGATTTTTAAATATCTGCTTAAGCTAAAACACATTATTTTTTTAAAAAATTTTTAGTATTTTAGCTTTTAATAAATGGATCTCCGGTTAGGTCTCAGTGTAGGATTTCCTTAAATGTTTTCTTGATTATGTGTTTCAAAATACCTTTGCAGCCTTCCTGTTAGTGTGAAAGGAATTCCATCAACATTGCATCCATCTTCCCCTGCAAACAAACAGAGAGAAAAAGATATCAGAAGGTCATTTATGTCTGCTTCTCTGGTTCCTGCTGTCCCTGCAAATTCTTTCCAGCTTGAGTCTGACTTCAGGAAGTTGAAAGACTGCCCAGAAAACATGTACTTGTACCTGAAGGTATGAAATGTAGAATATCAACAGTGCTTGAACAGTTCTTCAAGTGATGCTGAAGAAACAGTACACTTAGGTGGAAGAGATAGCTGTGTTTAGAGTCTTAACAGTGTACAATAGTCCCTTTTTTTAACTGCCTTCGCAAACAGCTTGGTCCACATTTTAGTATTTCTTCTCTTGTGTCTGACTTTTCACTCACTTTGAGTACAGTCTCTGCATAATCTTCTTTTTTTTTTTTTTTTTTTCAAATTTTGACACTTGTTCTTTAAAGACTTAAATATATTACTAACCATGTTAAATTCTAATTTTTCGAGTGAACGCTTCTAGGGTAATTAGACATAGCAACAATTTTAAACTGAACAAATGCTTGAAACACAGCCAAAAAACAACCCAAAAACTGATGTTTAGTGTCACATAGTGTGATTTGGCTTTTATTTGCTTTCATGCACTTTAGCATTGTCTAAGATGTTCTTAAAATGGCCATCTAATTCTCATGACTCAGGTGTATTTGTTTTGTCTGAAAATAATACTTTTTTAATTTTTCCAAAGCAAATAGAGCCCTCGCTCTATGCAAAGCTGTTTCAGAAATCCTTAGATCCAGATTTGTTTAACCAGATACTGAAAATTCTACATGATTTCTACATTGAGTAAGTTTAACTCCTCCTTTGTTTTACCTTGCTTATTGCTGTTCTGAGGGGTTTGGTGTTTTGTTTTTTTTTTTTTGACAGGAGGGAGGTTGGGTTTTTATTGTGTGTTTGTTTGGGGCTTTTTTCTCTCTAGTCCCAACCTTGGGCATAGAAAATTACTTCCAGCACACAACATTACATGAGCATAATACAGTAATTGGAATTACTCAATTGTTCCTTCATAAGAAATGAAATTTATCTTGAAAAATCAGATAGGAAAGAAGTGAAGAAAATAAACACTTCTTACTGTGGGTTGTTGAATTTAGTTATTCTAAAGAGCACCAGAAACTAGCATTAGACTGTATGAAATAACTTTTATTCATATTGCTGTGTCTGTTCTTTTATCACATATAATTGCACATTGTCTTCTATTTTAACTTTCTAAGCCTGAGAAATTCGGAGCTTGTTGTGATGCATTGAGACTTCTAATTATCTACTAGCATTTTACAGTAGCTTGTGGTAAATGTGTGTTGGAGACTGAAGTTCTGATAAGACAGGACCTGACATTATTTTTGAAATTTTCACCCATGCTACCATTTGAGTCCTGAAGTTAATTTTACCAGTCAGAGGCAGTGTACCACTTCTCTGAATTACTTTTTCTGAGACCACACGCTAGAAATGTTTTTCTGGCATTGTTTTATGTAAAAGAGCAAATGTAAATCAATGTTTGCCTTTCCCTTGGTTTCCTTAAAAGTGAAATATCCATCGTACGGATGAAAAATGCTGTCTTCAGACATACTGTCCTGCATTTAGTGGTATGACACATAAAGGCTAGGAAGTTGAAACTGTTTGCTGTGAGGTAAAAGTTCTCTCTCTCCTGAAGCAGTGTGAAGTTATGGAAGAAAAATACTGTTTGTTAGTATCTGTAACAAAGTGTCTGTTTACTATGTTGGAAGAATGTAAAATGAACACAATCTAGGAATTTTCTATATGGATAAAGTTTTAGGCAAGTGTAATTGGCTCAGCTTTTTGCTGCGTTTCGTGTGGCCACAGGTGCTTCTTCCTTTCAAACTACCCAATATGTATAAAAATGATGATGTTATGGCCAGGTGTAAGCATTAATTCATATAATAAGTAATCTGTACAGACCAGCAATCAGCTTGCATTAGTCTAGGTTTTCATATTTCTTCACTCTTGCTCTGTAGAAGAATGATACTTATATAGAGGTTTCTGGATATTGACTTTTTGCATTTTGAATGGAAGAATGAACAAGAAAGACAAGAAAGATAAGGAATAGGAGAAATAGAGAAGGGAATTCTATTTTATTGATCCTCCAATTTCTTCTTCCTGAATTCTTTAATATTGCTTGCAGTTACTGAATCTTTCTAATCAACAGTAGTTATTTTTATATTTTTTATAATCTTCTTCAGGAAAGAGGAACCATCGCTCATCCTTGAAATTCTCCAGAGGCTCTCTGAATTAAAAAGATTTGATATGGCAGTAATGTTTATGTCAGGTTCGGAGAAAAAAAGTAAGTAATTTGGTGGTGCTTTTTTAAACTTACTTTGCGATACTCCAGAATCTAACAAAAATATATAAAATTTAGTTCTATTCTTGTTTATTCCATATAGTAATTAGTTTTGTTGTCTAGCTTTTTGATTGTTTTAGAAGTTAATGTGAATGTCATGTAGTTTTTCTTAATCCTTTGATTCCTTATTTCTTGTTTAGATTTGAAAACTACACCTAAATCCTGTTACTTTAATCAGTAATACCACTGCATTTTATTCTCATAAAATAAGCTTCACTTGTCAGTTTCTAGCTGGTAATGTAAAATATTTATGAATTTGCGTAAGATCTTGTATCTGAGATAACAAGTATCCAGATTACATAGTTTCCACAATTTACAACTATTTCTTGACAAATCCTGACATTTTGTTGGCAAAAGAATGCAGACGTCTCTAAACCTCTCAACCTGGTTTTCAGTCCTGTTCCTGAGGTATCAGTTGTTTTAGTTTGCAATTCAAGTTGACATTGGCTTGAGTTTATGGTTTATAAAAGTGGGGTTTGTGTCAAACTTTTTATTTATTTAGCACACCAGACAGACTATGTAATAGTGAGATACTTACAAGCAAAACATTTCTCTGGGACGAAATAATGTTAAATTTACTGTCTACAGCTGAGTTTCACTAATAACCATTATACCTTCAAAATTTTGATATGTGAATTTCGTTAAAATAAAGTAACTTATTTAAGTGCAAGTAAATTCCTCTTACAAATTGCATTCACGCCTTTGACCTTATGTAAGCTTTATCTTCCATCTGGCATTAACTTTTATCTTCTGCATTTAATGGCATAGTGTCAAGATAGTAAACAAAATGAAAGCTTTCTGTAGTCAGGATTATACACTGTTTAAGGAAATGTTGTTAGGCAGCTCCTGGGTGTCAAAACAAAGTGAGAGTTTCCCTTTGCTGCTTTTGTTCATTCTTGGTAGTTCTAAAAATGTATTCATACTTCAGCTGTATAATCCACAGACCACTTTCTCTCACTGGGGAAAGAATTTACCTTAAGAGCATGAATCACAAAAATAACCAGTCATGTTGGGATTTTCTTTTACAGTTACACAGGTATTATTCAATCATGTGAACCACATGGGATTAAAAGATGCTTCTGTTGAAGAATTGGAGAAGAAATATGGCATTTACTCTTAGTAAGATGACTGATGTGTAAATTTCCATTTCTGCACATTTTTCATGTAGAAATCAGTTTAGAAATGTATAAAGACTGGATTTTTGTTGCTTTTTATAAATAATGAAACTCTTAAACTTGGTTTAGCCAAATGGCAAGTGCCTGAAGAGATAATTATTTAGTTCTGCAGGTGCAGTTGCGACAATACAGTTGAAACAATACAGATCTACATTTTCTTCAGCAGAATCTGTTTGCCTTTGAAACAGTTGAGCGGATTGGCATTCAGGATTTGGACTGTAGATAGAGTTCTTTATTAAAAACAACAAAAAAAATTATGAACATGTCTTTGGTAAGAATCAAATGTTGTATATTAGAAATGTGCATGGTTTTTCTATTTTAGAAAATAAACTGAATGTTGAATTCAAAATACCGCATTTTTAAGATATCTTTTTTGTTAAGGTGCCTAAATCACTCTTCTCTAAAGATCACATCAGAACTTGTACTGTGCAAAGTGAACCTGAGTTATGATGACAAAAAAATACCAGAATTTTTACTTGAGTTTTTACTTGAGTTTTAGCATTGGCAGGTGAGAACCTCAGAACCTATTCCCGTGAACCTGAACTGTAACTGCGGAATAGAAGGAGGACAAATACTGTAGAATTAAACTAAAAGTTTAATGAAAAACACTTCTCTTCTTTCAAAAGTACTTTTAAAATAATCCAGCAAAATTTACCTTTTGGGTCAGTTGTTCCTAACCAGGTAAATCCCTTAAGCTGACTCAGGAGGCTAAGCAAAATAGCTTTCCAGTATGAAGAAGGCAAAAACATGAAATAAACTGAAATTCTTACATAAAAGTGAGCATTAGGCATAATGAACTATTTGTACTGTTCACATGACCAGAAGGAGGAAATAATAGCACTTGTCAAATATTCTGTAAGATTTAACTGTAGTATCCAAGTGGTGGTATCTAAAAATTTGCCTGTGTCTCTAGGTTTAACTGCAGAATCTTCTATCCTGCAGATACTATTATTCTGCCAGTTTACTTTCATCCTGATTAAGCCCTTGTGCTGTACTGATACTTCTCTCACTATGGAAGCTTTTTGATATTAATGATTTTTTGGTAGTTGCGGTGTTTTTCAGAGGAATGATTAAACAGCTACAGCTGAGTTCAAAAAGACTTCAAACTCCCAACATCGATTAATAGGAAAAGGTATAAATGTTGTCTTCAGTGTAGTCAGTATTAGAAAAATAATTTTAAAACATAAGAGCTGTGTTTATGTCCTAGTTCAGATATAATCCACTTAAAAATGTAACTGAGCTAAATCCTTGGGCTTGGTACCAACTGACAGGAACAGCACTGACACTCAATCCCTCAGATAGCTTCCAGTTAGTCCTGGAACTGAGCACAAGAATAGCCAGTGTTATTGGGGAAATGGAAGAGCCTTTGTGGGGAAATGGAAGAGCAGCATCACTGCTTGCAGATTACCTACAATATGAATTGTTATTTCTAGTTGTGTCCCAATTTACTGGTAACGGGCTATTTATTCCCCTTATTGTAAAGCATTCTGGAGAAGGTATGGGGAAAATACTGTAACTAAGAGACACCATGCTGGGGGACAGAGGGGTGGTGGAATACTTAGCAGAGTAATTTTATAATACAGATTTTGTAGATACAATGTGCCTTCCTGTATGCACTGTTAGAGGTTGTTCAGAGTAGAGCAGAGGAGTGTGCCTGACTAGGTTATACTAGTAGAACACTTAGTACATTCTCAAAAGCTGCCTTTTGTAGGCTGATGGATGAAAACAAAGGATTAGAATAGAGATCTTCAAAAGTAAAAGCAAGATGATAACAAATTTGGAAAAGCTGTAGGCCACAAGTCACCTACAATTCCACTTCATGCAGTGCACTATACTTTTAATGAGAATAAGCTGTCATGGTTGTTTACTGATCCCACTGCTGCTTTTACAGAGATTTCTGTTCAGGATTTGTGCATGTTGAGGAAGACTGATGAAAAGGAAGTTGTTCAAGAATGTCAAAGTTGGTGGAGTGGATGAGTAGACCTGATTCATGTTGCTACTGAAGGCCAGAAAATTTATCTTGCAAGTCATATGCTACTGTAACCTTTTCCTTTTTATTTCTAAATGCAACATCTGATGGTCACTTGTTATATCCCCGAAGTTACTTTTCAGTACCTTAAAAACAATGTAAGACAGATCAGAATGCAGGCATTTGGAGAACTCCCAGCTTCACTTGCTCCAGGAGATGGAAGTTCTAAATTGTTAAAGATTACCAGATCTCTGAATTGGAGAGTTTAATGAAGCATGAAGAAGATTCTTAGATTTGAAGTAAGTCAAGAATCTCTTTTGGGGAGAGAAGTGGATTTTTTCTTTTTTTTTTTTTTTTAATCCAACATGCTCTACACTAGTTGTATTGCTAATGTGTCAGAAAAAAAAGTAAATAGTGTGAGGCAGTTAAAGAGAGTAGAATACTTATAGCCCTTTGCTATCTTGCACCATTCAAGGTGTCAAAAATCTGAGGTCATGTTTGCTGCAGTGATGGATTCAGACTTGAGTTTTAAATTATTCCTTATCACTATTAAATGCTATGTTTTTCTAGACAACCTTTTAACTTGTCAGGATCATTTTTTAAGTTTCAATATTGTCCTCCAGTAGATCCAGGAGACACTCAAACTCCATATTGTCTATTGATTTCATAATCCAGGTTGTTAGAATATTGATGGAACTTATCCTAGGGCATACTTCTACAGAACATCCTTACGGCTTTCCCTTTTGACAGTAGACTGTGACTTTATTTTTTTCCTTTCCTATAACTCTAGCTAGCTCTGCATTCATAAAGTAATAGTTTAATCTGAGCTGTGTTTGTCCTGCTTACACGAATGTCCTGTGACAGTCACGTGTCAAGATAAAGACACTTGACTTACTGCTTTTTGTTACACTACTGTGGAAGAAAGGATTTTAACATTACTTGGCAAACTTGTGTCACTTACTGTGGAAAGCATAGATGAATATAGTTTGAGTACTTCTTAAGAAAAACTTTCAGGATTAAAAATTAATGGTTATGACTCTGCTCAAGGAATTTTTGCTGCTTCTCTTCTTCCCTGTTGTTCTGTTTAAAAATAGACATTTCAGCTTGCCAATCCTCACATCAACTACTACAATTGCTTTTGAAGCTACTTTAAAAATTTATTAATATAAATTTATATATATTTCATAATTTTAATATTAATACGAGGTTAGCATGCCCATTTTTAACATACAGAGTATAAGTCTTTGGGGTCCTGTGAACATCAAAATTCAGGAAACTTTTGTTCTAACTCATTCTTCTCTTACTAGGCAAAGATCTTTCTTTGTCAGTGATGTGGATACAGTTGCTTGTAGTTGCCATCACTAGGGAATACTGAAGTGGAAACAGATATTGGACAGTTCATTACTAATGTCATCAGCTGTCAGTTGTTTTTCTTTCATCTTGCATAACTAACACATCCCTTGTTTTTTCTCTTTTAATGCAGGTGCACTGACAGAGCAGTCTCTTCTTACTCCTGTCACCTGATGCTCATTTTGTTTTCTTCTTTTGGATCTGTGTTTTCTTGTTACCCTTACTTAATAATTCTTAAACAACCTGTCCTCATTTACATTGCTTTCATGCTTTTCTCTTTTGAGATCATTGAAGAGCTCTTTGGTCAGGTTGGTCCATTTTTACACTTATGCTGTCCTCTCTTTCCGTTGCCACAATTTGAGCTTGTTAGCTTGTTATCATTTATTTAGTAACTGTCAACCCTACTGTACCTTTTCCAGCCCTTGTATTTTCTTACCGTGAAACCTTAATGAGCAGTGCCACAACAGAGGAAGTAGAGAGAAGATAAAGTGCATGAAGCTTTCAAAGTTGTATTTAGGTGCTGTGATGGCTAGGCAGCTTGAGATTGCTCTACTGTCAGTATTAGAATCTAAGAGTGTGGAGCATTAAATATACATCCTCTTCTCCTTCACCTATGTCCCATCTGGTGGCAATTGTAAGGCACGAGGCTCTGCCAGTCTCTTCTGCTGGTAGGTTTTTTCATTTGTTTGTTTTCAGTAAATCGGTGCTTTTCTAGGAATAGCAATAAGGACTTTAATAAAGCATAGGGCTGCACACTTATTGACTCTCACTTCTCTTCAGATAAGATTAACCCTGCAGCTTTCTTTTGTAGCAGCTGTCAATCAAACTCTTTTCTTTCTGAGATCACAGAGAGCAAATAGTGTTTTGAATTGCATTGTATCACTGCTGCTTTTGCATGATGCTTTTGTAACTTCCTTAAGGTATGTTTCTAAGGCTTGTGTTATTCAGAAGGCAGCATGACCCTGCAAAATCCTGTGTTACTGATTATCCTTGAGAGAGCAGGAAATTAGCCTGACCTCTCAGGAACACGTTCTAAGCTTGAATCTAGTCTTCATTTAATATTGGCAGGTGCAAGTCTGCCAAATGACCTGGAATTGCAGTAGTGATTTATCTTATTTATTTTCTGTGCTGGTTAGGCTTAGGGAAGGTACGACTTTTGTAATAAAAGGTGAAAATGTATTTTTCACTGTTGTCACATCTTTCAAGCATGCAGTTCAGACTGATTGCAGCAATAAAGCTGTGTGGGTTTTATACATTGGTCTCTTGGTTTTTGGGGGTTTTTTTTTGGTAGTATTTCACATAAACCATTTGCATCAGATCTTTCTTGTTATATCTGTCACTATGTGCTGATTCCCTGTTTCTGAATTTAAGTCTTCGTTTTCACTGTTTTCCGTCAGGTGCAAAACATTGTATTCTCTACTACCTTCCCTCTCCTGTGATTAGTTGCAAGCAGTTCAGTCTCTGAAAATGGCCTCTAAAATTTCTGCCGAAAGCTCTTTGTTTCTGAAAGCTCCTTCTAATAACCTTGCTTCTTCAGGCTCCCTTTTTTAGAAATATCCCACTTTAATGTCTGACTTTAGTTTATAAAGTAAGTACAGCATACAACCCAAGCAAATTCCTCTTTTTTAAAATTTTTTTAAATTCTTTTTTATTTGTTTTTCTCATGTTCTGTTCAAATGATTGCTGACTTCAGTTGGGGTTGGATGCTCTGAAATCTTTTGCTTTCTTAATAGTAGCAGAAAGTAGTGTTTGTTTTCCATACTTCATCTTCAAACTTTAGACTTTCCAATCTCTCTTCTGACAGTTACTGCATAAGGTGATAACTTAAAATATAAACTTGATTCCTTCTGCCTTCGTACCAAGTGTCTACCTGGGTTTTGAAGCAAAAAATGTACCATTAGGCATAAATACCGTTACATTAGCCAACAACTGAATGTACGAAAGTCTTCCTTGTCCTGATGCCTGGTAAGACAGATCAATGTTCTGTATGAACTATTGAAGTCCTGTTTTGTGGCCACTTACTTGAACAGGTCTTCCATAATGCGCTGAGCAGCAGATCAGAGTCTGAGGAGATGCACAAAAATGCCTGTGAGAGACTGATATGTTAGTGGTTAAGGACATTTGCAAAAGCAGCAGGTGCTTTGCTGAGGCCAGGTTTGCATCAGCCACTACGACCAAAGGGGGAGGAGGAGAGTTTTTTTGTGTGTGGTCGCAAAACATCTGATCCATGTAAGACCGAGGATGCACAATCCTCACCAGAGGATGACCATGACAAATCAGCCTTTGTACAGCAAGAAGCTGGGTTTTGAGCCAGATAAGGCAAAAGTCCAATAAGAAACAAATCCTGTGGAGATTGGATACTGCTTTTTATCATGCCAGTGACCTCCCTTACACAATTGGCTCAGGTGTAAAAACTCCCTACCCTGAGGAAGTATTGGAACATTCACACATAGTCCTGAAGGTATTTAGTCCTTCTGACGGGACAGGGGAGGCAACTGTCATGTCTTAGAAGGTGTCATAAAGTATCAAAGACCCCAAAGTGCCCCCAGTTCATTTCTGCGGCCTTCCACCAGAGAACTGGGCATGATCCACAGTGTTGCAACAGACAGTGTAAAACTCCCCCTCCAGGGGAGGTACTTGGTAGTTCCCACCTAATCTTGAATGCATAGTAACCCACTGAACTTTGCTTCCTGGGAGAACCCCTAACAGCTCAAGACTGTGACTGAGAAGCAATTGGGTCTCATTGCTGGATCCATGAGTGGTGGTATCTTTCCTCTCTGCTATCTACTGTTATCCTGTCTTTCTCTTTCCTTCTTTATTTTCTTATGTGATATCTTTAGGCTTTTATATTATTGCATTTCTACAGATAATAACCAAAACAGCTACATCCATATTTTCCATTGCATTTTGTTCTAATATGCAATCCTATTTCAAATTCCATTGCAAATTGTTCTAAAATAAACAATATATATATAAAAACACCAGTCATTCAATGTCATTTCACTCTAATCTGCCCCAGGGGCGATCTATTAACAAGAACTTCAGTTACACTTGCATTCAGGGGTGGGTTGTAACAACCCCCAATAAAGAGAAGCAAACAAACAAAAAACTACCACAAATTTTTTGCTTTTATGTGTATTACAGGAATGCTTTTACTTCAGATTACAGGAGCATGTACTCAGCGGCAGTTTCCTCCCAAAACAAGCAGCAGTTGGTACAAATATCACCAAAAGCAGAGAAGGATTAAATGGTTGACTTGCCCAGCCGTGATGGCAGATTAGTAGTTTACTTCTTAAGTTGAAATCTGTTATCTTCCTGGCTACACCAGGCTGAGTACTGAGTTTGACAAGTGGCGCTCGAACTTGGTTTATAATTAATTACTGTTCACTTTTGGAAAAATCAGGAACACTTTGCAAACTTCAGAGAAGTGCACTCCAGAGTTTTCATTTGAAAGTTGAAAAGCTGCCAGCTCTTTCTAAAGTAGCCTTAAGTTCAGATGTTTGAACTAAGAAATAATGAGATACTGCTGTAGCACGTGAACCTTAAAGACTCCAATTCTGTCCTGGGTGTTAAGATTTCTGTGCATTTTGTGTTTGGATTCTGGTGGTTGTGAAAAGTAGCCAGGCTATTACTGGGTTGCCTTTTATTAAATGCAGTATTTAAGTGAGAGTGTGTGTGTTTTTTTCAACAGATGGTTAAAAACATTTTAGAGACTATTTTCTGTAGAGTCTATAATGAAGAACATGAAATAAATACTTAAGAATTTGCCAGATCTCTGAGGTTTTCTTCTGCTTCGTGTTTTGTTCTTCTGTGGATGAGCTTGTCTGATTCATCAGTAAAGCTGGCATCTCTCACCAAAAATCTGCAAGCATTAATTGAGTTTAAGGAGAACATCATCTTTGTTTACATTTTTATCATTCTTAGACTTTAAAAAGAGAAGAAACCAGCTTCACTGGTTTGCAGCTGTAAAGCTTGGACTTGATCTTCTGATCTTGCAAGGGTCTGTGTTGCACTTGAAACACTGCTGTGAGTAGCTTGATGGTGCCTGAAATTAGGTACAGACCACAGCATGCAGGGTCTTACTTGTCTGGAATGTTTTTGAGCAGCAACCTCTACTTCATTTTTGTCCTAAATTTCAAATGTGACATCTGCATGAAACAAAGGCTTTTCAACTCAAATAACTGCCTTTTTAAAATTATAACTGTGTTGTGGCATTTGAAATGCAGAGTCCTTATGGGTCTGGTACAGAGAGGAAGACCAGCAGCTTGTGGTCAGTGGTTTACGGTAGCACAAAGCAAATAATTTCCCCAGGGATTTGCAATCTAAATAGACAATAGTTTCTTCGCTGTTAAGAAATATGGGATTGAATGCCTGGAAAGACTGAGGAGAGAATACTCTCTACAGTGGGTGATTTGAACTAACTTGATTTTTGCTGAAGTGGAGCAGAAAAGATAGCTCCTGAGCTGAAGGGGCAAGATGATGAACTTGCTGAGCTGTTTTGGAGGCAGGTCCATCATCTGACACATCATATTATCTGGGATGCAGAAGAGAGTGTGTTTTACCAGTGTAGTTTGCCATCTTGTTCCCAGTGTAATGCATTAACTCAGTGACTGGTGGGTGAAGAAGAGAAGTGAATTTCCCTTTCACATGACTAAAAATCAGTGTATTTTCAGTGTTTTCAATATTTCTCTCTACTTCAGTAAAATATAAAAATTGGTTAATATTTTTCATGTGAGATTTGGAGAACCTATGAACACTAGCTCTTTTTTAATATCTTCTGCTAGCTTACATTTTGCCCTTGGCTTTGTTCTTTCATGCTTTTGTCTGTCACATCCTGGTTTTATGTGAAGCCAGCTGTACTGGGGTCAGATTCCTGCAGTCAGTGTTCCCATTATCAGACTTTATCAGAACATCTCTGCTGGTTCAGAAGCAAAGAAATTTGGCTCAGTAAGATTACACACTGCATATAGAACACCCAGGTTTTAGCCACATTCCTACCTGGTAGAGACAGGAAGCCACTCCTACCACACAGCCAGAACTCCAGTCTCAAGTAATTTTGTAAGGCTTTTCCTCTAACAACAGTAATGCCAAAGCAAAATAACATTATAGGGACCAGCTGCTATGTTTAGAGGCTGACTAGGGGTCTTGTTTCTTCCGCTTCAGCTACCTGGGGTAACAATATAGGGATCTTCATTTTAAGACTCTCAAACTTTAGGGTTTGATAAAGGAAGTTCGTTTGCTGTTTGCAGTTACCTGATGCATTAACCAGAGCTTGTTCTAATCTTCATTCCCTTTCCCTGCTGATTCCCTCTATGCTGATACTTGCCATCCTTCAGCCTGCCTGTCTTCCCTGTCACTGCCAGTTTCTGGCTGAATGCAGACTATGTGTTTGTCAGAGCAAGAGGGACATTTTGAATGGGTGGAATTAAATCAGAATAATAGACCAAAGCAGCGTTTACAGGTGCCTCAATGCATTCAACCTCCCTGAGTACAGGATTCCCCCAGGTACAGAAATGAACACTGACAAATTTTAAAACTTAGCAAGTTGGATATTTCCAAACTGATAAGCATCTGTTGGGAAGTTGCCAAAGACATGTGCCAATTAGATTTCTATGTGCCTCTAAAGCTCAGGAAAAAACAGCCACATGATCAAACCTATGGAACCAGTGTTAAATCCACTTCTACAGTTTTATTACAGGCCATAGGGACACTTGGACTAATTAGTGCTTGGGAAAAGAAGGGAAACCAGGTGATGGAGTGACAAGACCTAGCCCCTCCATCGTTATCTTCCATGATTATAGTGACTTGCCCTGTCTTTAGAATTTTCCCACTTTTTGTGCATAGCCCTGTGCCTCAGGCAAGTTTTACCTTGAAATTAGTTGTCCCGTAAGTTCAAGATTTGGAAATATTTTTTTGTGTGTTTTCAACTTCATGGGTAATACATGGCTGTGCTGGTTCTGCACCTCTGTTAGGTTCATGAAGGAGCAAAGCAGGTTTGATTAGTTTGAAAGTCATGGAAAATTGAAAAGACACCATCACAGGAGGTCTCTCTTTCAAAGAGAAATTGGCTGTGTCACCCTGCTAATTATAAAACCTTTCTCAAAGAGCTAATTTGCAAATGTTAATTGTTGGGGGTTTTTAAATTACTATTGAAAGCATTCTGGATTTGCCACACTGGTGTCTCAGGCCAAAAATTATTAGAGGGGCTTTTGTATGTCATCAATGTCTTGAGAGATACAGGGAGAACTTGATTTCCCTCAGGAATTTTTTTTCCAATAATTCGGCCTAAAGATAAACTGGTGTGTGTCTTCTTTGTGTTTTGTTTTTTTTTTTCCCCCTAGATTCTTATAAATACTCTCTTCCCTTGAGAAAAGAGAATAATAATAATAAATACTCTCTTTCCTATTATTGCTGTCTTGTGTTTTAGCTTGTCTCTCCTTCCACCTCCTCTATGCTGCCCTTCTGTCCTGGGGCTCTGCCATGATTATTCTGTTTAACCAAGCCAGGTCCTGTTACTCCCCCCTGCCCTATGGGATCCCATCCAACAATTCCCTGAAGATGCAGCAGTCTGCTTGCCTGGAGTCCAAGGTGTGTTCTGTGCTGCTTTCCTTTCTCACTCCTTTCTCATCCCTTACAAAATCTGACCCCCTTATTGTGTGGTCACTACAACCATGGATATCACCGACAATCACATCCCTGGCGGGCTCTTCCTTTTTTGATGAATAGCAGATGCTGGAGAGCATTTACCCTGCTTGGCCCACCTGCTACCTGTATCAAGAAGTTCTCCCTGACACTACCAGAAATCTTCATCACCTGTGTCCTTCTAGTAAATGAAAGGAGGCAAAAATGTGCCAAAGAACAAGGGTCTGTAATATGAAGGCTTAAGCTGTTAAAAGTAGTGTTGGTGTTTGCCCTGACCCTGATCAGGTCCCACTGTGATTCCACCCTCACCAGTCTCTCCTTTGACTGTGACTTATGAGCCTGCACCAGCCCATCTTCTGTGCCATGGAAATGCTTTGCACATCTGAGCTGCATCTTCGCTTCTTTTTCACTTCCTGTCTTACTTGCAGAGTTGTTACCCATAAGTGCAGGTGGTCCCAGCACCTTTCTAGTGCTGCAGTCGTGCCACAACCCCATGATCCCACTGGAGTGCTTGTCCCTCCAGATTGTTTTCTAGGCTGTGCACACATGTGCAGTTACATGTTAGATGGAAGGTGCCTCTTTTCACCATATTCCCAGTGTCTTTTTTTCTTATCACCCTACACACTTTCTTAAACATGCCAAATTTGACATCAGGTTTGTTTTTTTTCAAAGAGCCCAAATTTAAGTCTTTTTGCAGATCAGGTTCCTACCCTAGGTCTGTTGCTGCTGGTAGTCAGAAAGATAAACGTTACCAAAACATTCCCAAAGTGTGAACTTGCAGGAGGGTATTAAGCAGCCATAAAGCTTTTGCCATGTCACCATACCTGTACTTGTGTGCTGTCACTGCTGCCTAAGAGATGGATCGTTACATGAAATTGCAGTGCAATGGTGGAGCTCCAGTTTTCTTGTACACAAGGGGTGGAACACCTGAGACTTTCTGAGATAACTAGGAAGACTGTTGCCGAAGTATAAAGATGAGATTTTTTTCTTTGGCAGGAGAAGGTAAAAATGTTTTCATCTGATGAGAAAGGCAGCTCTAGGTCTGTGGGAGAGTCAGGGCAGAGAGAGATGCACTAAACCTCTCAGTGGGGCAGAATTCTGGCAGGAGCCAGATGAAAACTGAGGATTAGAAGGAAAAACCTCAGAGCAACTTTTGGGCTCGTGTTATAGCTAAAAGATTGTATTTGATGAAATTTGCATGAAATATCCTTTTTCTTTCCTAATTATACAGCTGGCATAATGATTCAGGAAAAAACATGGACTATTTATGAAGTGAATTTTGTGAAGGGAAAGCTATGAACTATATTTGATTTGTTTAATTTATTTGACAAGCTTTGAATCTGACTCAGCTTGGGAGCAAAGAAATGCTGTCAGGGAAAGAGAGCCCTAGGCCTGTATCTTCATGGAATTATTTCTTCCAGCAAAGAAAACCTTTGGCTCTTCAATTATTTCAGTCCCAGCCTGATGTTTGTTTCCTGTCACCCAGTCCTGGATCATCTGTCTTGTCATATAGGATCCTGGTTGCATTTTCCTCTTCTACCTAATGTTAAAAATGAGAATCTTGATTCCCCTCCTTACCCAGCAGACTACCAAGATGACTTATTGTGACAGGAAATTTTGAACTTCACAGAACTGCCATAAAATCCAGTATCAGGGGGAAAAAATCATCCCTGACAGCTAGGGCACAATCTGGAAAAAGGTCTTGGAACATAATCTTCCAGGCTATCATCTCTTGGGACAAGGATCTTACTGTTAAAGAGTAGCACAAGAGGGTTAGGCATGCCAGGAGGGTGTGAACGTCAGCATAAACAAATTGAAAGAGACAGTAGTGGCCTACTGTTGGCTCTTGGGAATATTTTCTTCTCTGAAATTACTCACTGGTACTATCCAAGGAAATGAAAAAGGTCGGAAGAGAACCACCGCCTTCTGCTCTGACAGGAAGAGCAAAGTTTGCCACATCTCCTTGTTCTTTCTGCCTTGACTTATCCCAGAATTGCTGAGATGCCACAATAGCTGATGTAGATTTCTTCTGATCACTGAGTCATTCTCTTAGACAATATAAAGTGTATTGATTTATGGATAAATAGGGTACATTGGCTGTACTGAGCCTGCTGATCATGCTTGTACGTAGTCATGGAAACAATGCTCCTTCTTAAAAGAATACAAATAGAATTGCAAGCACTCAAAAGGCTCAAAATGTCAGTAATGCCCGAAGTGATAGTTAGCTTTATTCAGCCCATCTGTGTATTTTTAATACCATGGTATAATCTTTCATTATATGCTACACCTAATTTCTTACCTTCTAAAAGCCACACTTGAAATGTATTTATCTTCCAAAAGTGAGTGGATTGTTTGAAAGACTGTAGCTTTTTTCCAGGAAGATTTTTTTGTGCCTGTATTTAGCCATTAAAAGGGCAGCCTGTCTGCAGCACAGTTCATGTATTTAAACTTTTTATAATACAGTTTTGTACCAAAAAAATCTAATTGAGTTGTAGCCACAGGGAACAAAGTAAAGTGAAACTAGTGGCCCTTCTTCAGCTGGTTTTAAAAGTTTCATGATAACATCGATGACACCCACACACAGTTGCTCTATTCTCCTTATTGAAGTTACTCCTATGTTCCCTGGCTGATTGGAACAAGAGAGACACCTGTCTGACAGACATGCACACACATATGTCTGCTTTATGTTAGACAGAGTGGGAATGAAAAATCACTGTAAAACCTACAACATCAATATATTTTTTATTAATTTTTGATTGTTTTGCTCCTATAGGCCTACATTGTTTTTCTTTCAGTTCATTTTTGTTGTTCTTACTCCTCTAATTTTTCTTCCTACTTTTCTTTTATTCATAAGTGCTAATTAACTGTGCCTATGAGCCATAATGCTGTCCTAATGAACAAACCATGAGCTTTGTGAAAGTACCTCAAATGACACGGAAAAAAACACTTCCTGCTGAGCCAAACACAGTAAACTTCATGTCAGTCAGGGAGAGAGCAGCTCTATTTAACAGGCTTTTGGAGAGTTGCTGATGCTGTCCAATTAAAAGAAAGTCTGCAAGCAGCAAGAGTGTCAGCGCTTAGATATGGAAGCCATGAGGGGGTGATACCTTGCTACAAGCACACAGGTGAGAGACTGTGCCAGGAGGAGAGGGGCTTCCTGCTGAGGCTGTGCTGACTTCAACTTGTGACATGATCCCTTGACCCTCCCTAAAAATTCACCATATTCAAGAAAAACCAAAACCATCTGAGGGCAGAGCAAAAGGAAAATATTGTAGTGAAGAGCCAGCTCAGCAGGAAGATGTGGAGTTATTGTAATTGGAGGTACATGGGAGTGCCTTTAGATGAAAGGGACTGTAAATGGAGAGGAAGGATTAATTCTTTTTGAGAAAAGGCAAAATGGGAGAAATAAGTTGATTTACTGGCTGCACACTAACAGCAAATGAGATGCATCTATATCTCCATCCCTTCTTTTGTGGGCAGATACAAAAACTAAATAGCTTTTCAGTTTGCAACATAATAGGCAAAAAATTGCAATGGGAAGAATTCATCTAATTCACAATATTTCCTTATTTTTATGCATTTTTGATTAAAGGCCCCACAAATTGTCTTTACAGTGTTAACACAAATAATGGGAAAGAGATAATACAAATGGACCTCCATTTGGAGAAATTAAAATCTTTTAGTATATTTGTCTCGGTTTGAGACAATTTGGAGGGACAGAGACCTCAGACAGAAGTCTTCTCCCTCATATACAATACCCCTAGTTTCTCCAGATAGAGACCAAATACACCAGGATATAAGTGAAAAAATAACTCTTTACTAAGAAGGATACTACTAACAATACTGATAAATCTGAGTTAAACCGACCTATGAGGAGAATTTTCCCAAGCCCCACCCACTGGACCAAATTGAGATGGCAGCTGTCCTCCTACACCCAGAAAACCTGGCAGGAACAGTGGGAGAGTCAGCACTGCCAGGAAATGGCAGGTAGCTGGGATTCCACACTGGCAGACACTTGTGTGGCACCGGAGTGAGACTGGGGTGCTGGTACCTGCAGTTGGAGCAGGCCTGCAGACCCGCTGGGTGACCTGCAAGACACCCACTGGATCCAGCAACAAGACTTGGTCGTTGCAATTTCAGGGTTCGTTGGTCGAAGTGATGGTCACAGACCAGATTATCAAGGTGGTGGGGGAAGCCCCAAGTAGGTGACAGAACCCCCAAAACTCAGAGTTTAGGTGGGAACACCTCCAGTAACTCTCCTGGAACGGAGTTTTACACTGCATAATGCAATACTGGTAATAATGAGATACTTTTGGAGTCCTTGACACCTTCTAAAATGTTGCAGCTGTCTCTTACATCAGTGCAGCTGAGTCTGTTATGGCCCATTATGGTTCACCAACAAGAGATGAAAAGCTTCAGTCTGGGTATGAATGCTCCTGGGAGTTATCACAGCTGAGTCATCTGTGTAAGGAAAAAGAAACACTATTCCATCTTGCAGGGTTTGCCTCTTTCCTTATCTTGTTTAATACTCAGCTTGTAGCCTGATGTGTAGGATGTGCACACCCTCAGCGCCTGGTGTGGGTTGCCACTCGGCACATTAGCAAAGCACACTGCTGATTGAGCCATGAACACCAACAGTCCAGTCTCTTACAGCACCTGAGTAATCATTGCAGGTGGTTGAATGTTTGAATCGTTAATCACTAGCAGGTCAGTCTCTTTAAATAAGGCAAAACACCACAAAGCCAAAGAGACTTATTTGGAGAAAAAAGTCCCTGCTTGTCATTCAAGGCAAATGAAACAAATGCAGTTCTATTGCGTGAAGGAGTTTTTTTCAACTGGCTTGAATGATTATACACTTCCTTTAGCCCAGACATGCTACAAGAATGAATGTTATGTAAAATAGGAATAGGTTTAAGGAAAGCTGGAAGAATGAAGCTGCATGGGGCTGAAAAATACCTTTCCTAAATTTCTGCGCATATTCCGCTTTGCCCACAGAACGAAGGTCGGAAGAAACTGAGAAACAGCATCTCTCAAGCTGCACTTGCTCTCTTGTATGGAGAGCATCAGTTGTTTAATGCAGCAGATAAGAAGGAAGGGAAGAGATGGTGGGGTACAAAAGAGGATCAGGATCCTCACTTCAGCTGTCCAACTTCAGTGTCCAACTTTTTGTGCCCCTCTGGTACTTGTTGAAATCACAGCAATTTTTCCTTGTAAAGGTGAGTTTGCTAAGCACAAAAAAATGAATGGAAAACACTGTTTTCAGGCATAAAACTGTGTGTCACACACTCCCCTCACCAGCTGAGTTTCCAATAGAGTATGCAATATACATATTTTCCTTCTGGCTTAAATATCACTTTTCCTCAGTTAAATCCACCTTGTGAAAACATGACAAATATGAATCTTTCATGATTCTTCTGTGCTTCTTTGGATGTCACGATCCGGTTTTGTTCATGATACAAAGCAAAATAAGGTTAGAGCAACAGTGATTTTTCCTCATAATGCTCTTTTATCTGTGAACATAAATAAAAGAAAAACAAAGCAACAAATAGCTTTATAGAATAGTTTCCTTCAAAGGGGTCTTTATGTCAAATTAAAAAAGGAAGATGATATGAAGCATGTGTGGTTACACCAAAAAGATACTGTGACTTTCTATTTGATTGGTAGACTGTGCTGCAAAAGCCAACATTAAGCCTCGTTTAGAAAAATAAACACAGAAGGAGGAATGTCTAGTCTGAATAACCTGACTGCCAGCCTCATGATTACGTTTGTAGCCTGTAGGTTTTTTTCTAAATCTTCTTCAAGAGTTATATAAAAACTATTTAAAAAAAAAAAAGAAAAAAAAAAGAAAAAAAGAAAAAAAAAGAAAAAAAGAAAAAAAAAGGCACCAGCAGAAAAACTGACATCATGAAAACAGCAACAAAACAATAAAGGTAAAACAGGCTGAGCACACTATAGTGTGCCCAAAAGCCCAGACTTGGAAAGTAAATTAGGATAAAAACAAAGTCTGGCTTTTTCCTTTTCAAACTGTTCTACACTAAGCCCTCTTGACTTGTACAACTTGTACTTCTGTGCACAAGTCTTGCTATTTCACATATTTTTTAAGAGGGCTTTTTATCATAAGACATTAAAATTACTCATGCTAGAGTCTCTCAAGTCATTTAATAATTCTGTGGTTTAATTATTGAAATGATTGCAATCTACATTCAGCAAATGCAGTAGCATGTTGGGGATTTGCAGGGTATGATATATGTGTACTCTGAGCAATAGAAGAAATGTAAACAGTCTTCAGTCTTGTTGGCTCCTCCACATCAAACATCGATAGGGAGAGAGGCTTTTTGGAGGTTTAACAACCCAAAGAGGATTTGGGACCCAAATTACTGTATCAGATCCTCCTCTTCCACCCTATGAGGTAAGATATCTTCAGCTCATCAATTTCTGCTACTGAATTTTCAGTCAGCTTAAGTTCCTGACAGTGGGTACATGCAGACCACAAAAACCTGGGAAGGATAGAATATTGAAACCAGTTTGGGGTATATCTTCCCTACCAATAGGGCTTGATCTTTTAGCTTAACCATACCTCAAGGGAAAACTTGATGCCCCTATACCTCCCTGAGATCACAGTGGATGAGCATCAAAATGGAAACTCCTGGTTCAAATTCTTTCCTTCATCCTTATATCGCAAACCAGCGCCCTAGAACATCCTGGGCAGTGGGTCCTAAATGCCTCTGAAAATTCAACTTTGCATGGCCTAATTAGGTCATTGGATCTAATTCTGTTTTGAAAAAATGTGGAAGAATATGGTAGAAAGCAAAGATACAAAACTTGATCTCTCTCCAGCTGCTGAGAACAAGCTTATTAATTAGTTTATAACTGCAGAAATACTGGATTAATTGCTAGAGTGGCAACCTCCATCATGTGGACCATATATCATGTGTAAAGTCCCATGCTAAAACTCAGGAAAACAAAACATGATGTGGTCTGCAGAACATCCCCCTGCCCAATATTAACTGTACCTATAGCAGCCAATCTTGGTGTGCATGTTGGCTTTCTGGCTTGGGTGTGTATCACACTCTTTCCCTCTCATCTCACTATCTCTTCTGACTGTGGAAATAAAACCCAGATTTGGGGGAGAAATGAACATACAATGGCTTCCAGGCAGACCACCAGACTGTGTGGTCAAATCCCAAACTACCAGTTGTGGTGCTCCTGTGCTGGAAAACTTGTTAAATAATTTTCTGAGGGAAATCACTGAGGTTACCTTTTGTATTGTAGCACAAAGTCCACGTTTTCAGGGTACATTCCCACATCTACCTCAGATAAAAGGAAAGGAAGAGGGTTGATGGAAAACTGACAGCACTATGTGCTGCCCAATGTGTTTTTAGGCACAGTATGAATCCATGCACAGACACAAATTATCAGAGAGAGAAAATGCCTGAGCATCAAAGCTGTGTCAGTATGTGGGAAAGCCTCAGTGCAGCTTAAATATAGCACAGTGAGCAGATGTCTTTACTACCATAAGCATACTTAGACCTCCTCAGATTCACAGCAACAGCACAGAATTACAGTCTCTTTCATTCAAAAATTATAGCAAAAATCTATGTCACCAGTCACCTTTTCTATAAACCCAGGAGGCTACATCACCCACAGTAAGAAATCTGCACTAAAGACATAAAGAAACAGGAGAAATTAAAGGAGGAAAGATGCAATTTCCATTCTTTCTCTTGAAGCCAACTTCCTTATGTGGAAGAATGCAAAATTCCTTGTAGCCAAACTCAGAAGGTATAGACTGGATGGAAAGGCTACGATAAGTGAATGTGCCTCAAAAGTAGCGATAACATACTTGAAGTCTACTAAGTGGCTGATGTTCCTCAGTGGTTGATACTGGGGCCAGTACTACTCAGTGTTTTCACCAGGACAGTGAGGTGGAACGCACAATCAACAAGACCATGAATGGCATGAAATGGGGGTAGCAGTTGATGCACCAACGGGCAAAGCTGTTGTATGAAGGGACAGCAACAGGCTGGAAGAACGGACTGGCAGGAACCTCATGAAGTTCAGCAAATGACAAATGTAAAGCCCCTGAATGGAATAAGCGTATGAGACAGCGCGGACTCTGCATTGACTGCCTGGAAATCACTTTGCAGAAAAGGACCTGTGAATTGTTGTCCTGATGGGCAACAAATGGAACCTTGAGTCAACAGTGTACTCTTGTGGGGAAGAAGGTCAGCTTCATAAGGTATTAGCAAGAATGCAGCCAGGGAATCGAGGGAATGACTCCTCATCTCCCTTTAGCATTTATGGGTTTGCATCTGTCCTACTGTCTTTATGTGGGCCATAAAGTGCAAGAAACAACAAAAATATAGAGTAAGTTTGACAGAAGGACCCCACACTTGTTGGGGCTGGAGCACCTGACCTGTGAGGAGAGGCTGAGGGACCTAGGCTGGTTCAACCTGGAGGAGAGGTGTCTTCAGGGACACCTAAGTGCTGCCTTCATCTACCAGAAAGGTAGCTGTAGAAAAGGTAGAGCCATACTCTTCTCCTACCTCCACAAAGAAGTCTCTTCTCTAATAGATTAAGAGGCAAAGGACACAAGTTGCAACAACAGAAATTTCAATTGCATGTATTGAAAAATATGTTCAAAATGAAGATGCTCAAACACCAAACTCAGTTGCCCAGAATGGTTGTGGAAGTCCCATCCTAAGAGATGCTCAAAAGCTGGCCAGACACAGCCTTAAGCAGCCTGACCCAGCTTTAAAGGTAGCCTGGCTTTGAGACCTTCAGAGCTCCCTTACAACCTGATTTTTTTCCTATGATTTTATGATTCATAGAACCCAAGAGAAAATGTAGGCAACAGAAAACCTGAAGTCTTAATGTAATGTTCAAAACTTTCCTTGAGAGGCAGTTCCTGGGAGATGGCGAGCTCTGGTGTCTGCTTCCACAGCTGATGGCAGAAGGGTCCATGCCTTAATCTCATGAGTTTAATACCAACCTTTGAGTGATTGTCTCCTGCCCACAAAAATATCACGATTTTGGATGTTGTTTCTGCAAATAGCTAGTAGGAGAAGCTTTGGGTGTGAGGGTGACTGACAGTAATCTCCACCTTACCAAATATATAGGTATATCTTAAAATGCTTGCTCCCCTTTTTCTGGAGAGATTTTTACAGAAAATTTCACAATATTTGGTTCTTTAAGCTATGAACCACAAATCACCATCATGTGATGGTAGATGGCATTACATTCAGCTGGTGGCCAGTCACTTGTGGGGTTCCACAAGGGTCAGTATTGTGACCAGTCCTGTTTAATATCTTTATCAATGATCTGGATGAGGGGATCAAGTGTACCCACAGTAATTTCATGGACAACACCACACTGGGTGGGAGTGTTGATCTGATGGAGGATAGGAAGGCTCTGCAGAGGGATCTGGACAGGTTGGATTGAGGAGCCTAGGCCAACTGTATGAGGTTCAATAAGATGAAGTGTTGGGTCCTGCACTTGAGCCACAACAACCACATGCAGCACTACAGGCATGGGGAAGGGTAGCAGGAAAGCTGTCCAATGGAAAAGGACCTGGTGGTGCTGGTCAACAGCTGTCTGAACATGAGCCATCAGTATGCCCAGGTGGCCAAGAAGGCCAATGGCATCCTGGCCTGCATCAGAAATAGTGCAGCCAGCAGGACCAGGGCAGTGGAGTTCTTTTCCAAGCTTAATAATTCCATTATTCTATGACTTCATATCAAGTTTCTGGAAATTATCACCCCACACTTACCCCTCTGGCTGTGAAACAACTCCCTAGGCAGAGTCACACAAAACTGGGAGGTAAAAGTGTTAATAAATACATAACAACCAATAGGAATACAAAACAAGGCAGCAGGAGAAGCAGCTACCATGTTTAATCCCTCTTAGCACACTTCCTCTCATAGACATTGTAGGAGAAGCTGTTTAAAAGCAGTGGTTGGCTTAAAGTTTTGTTGAAAATATTATCTAAAACCTCACCAAGTAGATCTACTGTGGGCACATTTGGCTTTTTCCACTTTGTCCATTCAAGAGTCCAGTAAATTGAGGCAAACAGTGGAAAAAAATTTCAAATAAAACCCAGTGGTGATTTATTATGAGAAGTTGCCATTAACTCTTACGAACAGGAACATAAATTCTTCATGGCAACATAATTTAAAACAATTTTCTCTCCTATTTTAAAGCTGAATTTCTGCAAAACAATATTGAGGTATGAAATGTTCCCATTTTATGATGATTCTGAAAGTATGCAATTAGATTTTTCTGGCAGATTTACTGCTTTTAATTAGAATCAAAAGTGCAGACTAAAGTCATAGCTATAAAAGAGTTATATTTTCATTAATATTTTAATAGAGGCATCTGAAGCAGTAATTTTGCCCAGAAGAATAGGTCAAGTATTTAAATATTTGTTTTCAAATGCTAAATAGGACCAAAAATATTGACTTAAATATAAAGTATCAAGTATATCAACTAGGTACTGCTTTGAAGAAACGGACTGGTGTGGGACAACAGCAAAACAAAAGAACCAATTTGGATATTTTTATTAGACTGTTAGCAAAAAATATATGGAATTCCAACTGAATGCCTGAAGTCAGCCCTCTCTGACAATTTCTTCTTGTAATGTAACTAAAAATATATTATTAATGTAGCATTTCCTAAATGGATATTAAAACTACTTCATCTTTTTGATTAATCTCTTAGGCATACACTGCAGTTTTCATTGAAAAGAAATCAGATATTAAATTACTGAGCCAAGAGTACATCCCTCTCCTAGTTAAAATGCATGCTCTGTGTGCATCCAATGGTTGTAACACAGAGAGGAAACGGTTCTGAGTTGCACTAGTAGCAAAAACTTCCAGTCTCTTTCTCCCATTACCCATCATTACTTGTCGCATCTCTAAAAATGCATATGGGGTTGTGGGTAAAATTTAGTCTGCCAACTCTCAATATGAAAAATAATCAGAGGACTTTCACTTATTGCTTCATGAATTGGTTTTCCAGTCTCTATTTACATCATATACAATATAAATTCAAGCTGAGTTTTACTCATTTTTTTTTAAAGTATATCAGAAATTCGAAGACCTTTCTAAAGAAGCCAGTCATCAGGTATATGAGTACAGCACAGTCCAAAAGTACTACCTTGTCCCCTGAAAGAGTGTAACTGCTGCACTCTTACCCAGGCAGTCAGAGGTAGCTGCCAACTTTCTCTCAGGAAGGCCGACTGTTGGCTTGAGTATCTATCTCTGTGTTGTGCAGTGTGTGACACATTGAGCAGTGTGTGACATAACACCTGGCTGGACTTGGATTCTCATAGTTTTCTCACAAGGTTGCACCTCACTCCAGCCACTCACAGCCACTGAGGCTGCAGCTGTGTGGCTCGGGACTGCTGGTGTTTTTCCTATCACCCCATGAGATATCCATATATAAGAAACTTGATTTGTATTTCCTGTCCCTGTATCAAGACTGATAATTGTATTCAGACAGAGCAGATCACAGTAAGGCATCTGGGTATGATCTGGAAATGGCAGGAAAGGGAGAACTGCCTGCTCTAAATGTGGTTTCTAAATTCCAGTTTGTCACTTAAAGGGGCAGTACCTAAGTTTTAGCTGTGTTACAGTTTAACTTCCAGACATCATTAGTTTTTGTTCTGGTAGGTTTGTGAACTCTTCAGGACCTCTGTTTTTTTCTCCCCAAAGTGTCCATTGCTGATGTATAAACTGCCTTGTCAAGTTTGCTGAGCTTGGCAGACTTTTATAGTGTCTTTCAGTACAACATCTTTTCCACGGCAACATTTTGATATTTAACATATAGATTTAATTATCAGGGAACATAGTATCACAGAATCATTTAGGTTGGAAAAGACTATTAAGATAGTTCAGTCTAATACATGAGAACATAAGATGAGAAATAAAGTAAGATGTAAAGTTTAAAGCATATTTGATTTCATCCAGTCTTAAAAGCCTCAGGATTAGTGTGAAGCCTATCTTTTACATACTTCTCTCTGTCCACTCCATACACATCAGTGTAATGCTTGGGCTAACATATATCATCAGACATTGTGCCTTTAATTTATGCTGCATGTTGAGCTAATCTCCCACACCAAGAACCGTCATTGTGTTTCTCCAGGTGGGGTTAGCTCCCACCACCCCCCTCTGGCAGGTGCCGACACCAAGCTGCAGGACAGGACAACTAGTCCTGTGTCAGCAGAGACCAGGCAAACACCACAGATTTGTGTCACTGGCTCTGCATCCCAGAGCATCATCTTCACTGGCAAGAACAGCCAGGGGGCATGGACACAGTTTTCTGAATAAGGTCTTTCTGACTGCACAGTGCCATGTGCATGTGTATGTGTTGATCTGCCCTAGGGCTGGCTGGGATGTTCCTGAATAGGTGCTCTTGGGTTCAGGAGGTGGTCCAAAAAGGAGCAGCTGTGCTCAATCAAGAGCTCATTTTGGAGTGCTCTTGACCTGTGGAAGTGTAAGTTGCTACAAGATATCCATTATCATCAGTGACTTGCTTGGCTTTTTCCTGTGTTTTCCTTGGGAGCACTGCAAAAGCCAAAACTGTGTTTACATAGCTTTTGTCCTCCTTGGAAGTCTCTTTATTCTTTTGTAAACTAAGTGTGGCACAAAAATTACATGCTGCAGGAGCATGTCTAATAACCGTAACTTTACCTATCCATAAAACAAGCAATATAACAAATGGCAATTTTGTCTTGTCTCTCGTTTTGAAAATAGTGCTGGAAAAGCACATGCCTTCTGTTTCAATTAAACAACATACGGATTCCATCAAGCCACCCAGAAAAAGACAGCAGTTTACTGGTATCTCTACTAGCATCAGAAAAACCTAGTCTTTTTCTATCAGGGCTTATCATGCAGTGCCTGGAAAATAACAGACGGAATAGACAGGGTTGGTAGGGAACCTCAAGAATCACAGAAAAGATTAAGAAGAGTTTTCCCTTCTGACCTCTTCTCTTCCATTCAAAGGTTTGGGTTCATCATTCTTAGTTTCTCTCTGATCCAGATGCCTCCTATAGCAGTTTTCCCACAATACATGCCAAAGACAAATGCACAGTCTTTTAGTGGCTGGAGCAGCTTAAAAAAGAGAGAAAGTTAAAATCTTGCCTTTGGCCTGTGAGACAGGGATTGAAAATAATCTCTCTCGTACTTCCCAGGTCAATGTCCTAGTTGTTGGGTAACTAATTGTTTTCTCTTCCTTTCATTTAATAAGGTTCAGTCAGTCTATTCAAAATGGGATCCGGTTTAAAAAAAAAGAGACTAGGAACCTCTTTCTCTACCCTGTTTGTCAGGGTGGCTAATAGTTCAGTGATCAGATGAGATATAGAAACTAAATTTCCAGAGAGAAAACAGGGAGTAGTCTAGAGATTTCATATGTTGAGGGACTGCTCTCACTAGAGAGCAATTGGACTAAAAAAAAATTTAAAAAAATGCATCTTTGCATAACTCCCATCCCGGTTGGACCTTTGCTCCAGTCAGATGATTCACTACACCCTGACCAGCCTTGAACACTGAATATATTTGTTCAAGTCTTCTTCACAAGAGCAAGTTTCTCACTAACACATCTCCATATGCTTAGTGTTATAATATAGTAATGATCAAAAAATCTCACTAAAGGAAAACCATTCATGAGAATATTTTCAAAAAACATTCTGCTGTCATCATGCTATCCTCTGTTATTTTAGGTATGAGGTGTGTGAGAAAGGCTGAGCAGTTCTGCTTAATTAAAATAACATTATTTTGGAACAGCAGACACAGAACAAGCAATAAATCGTATAAGAATAAACCAGATGACAAAACAAGAGAATAGGCTGATATTTGTCACCAAATCTGATTTGTACCTTTACCTTTCACCAACAACATGTAGTTTACCCATTTTAAGTGGTTTTGCACTGCTGTTATATGTGATGATACCAGATGACTTCATGAGCAATTTTTGAACTACACGGTGTAATAAACAGCTTCCAAAACATATCAGAGAGACACCGCCATATTATTTTCATGTCAAAATTAATTCTTGCAAAAATAAATTATGAAGGGAGCCTTACAGAAATAATTCTGAAATAGTGTGTTGTGAAAACTGAAACCTTATTTCCTTAAATTAACTGCTAGCTTTTTAAAAAATCAGCATTTTCTTCAACATGGGGAATCTTCAACATTGGCCAAAAACACCTAAGTAATTCCATGGTCATTTCTTTTACTTTTTGAAAGTTGTTTTTATCCCTCATATCGCAATTTCTTTAGCATACCATTGAAGAAATAAATGTCATTCCTGAGTTATTCCCCACACTGTAGAATTTTTAATAGTCTCAGTGGGAGAAGGTTTGCTTTCAAGTAATGTATATCTGTGCCAACACAAACTATATTTGGATATCAGTCTTGTACATTGTGAGAGATGAAACCAAAAAACTTTATATGTGATACCCAGCTTCTTCCAGTCAGATCACCGGATCTAAAAAACTGCTAAAAAAAATGCAGCCAGCATTTGTGTTATCCTGGTGAGTATCAATATTGATAGGACGGAAGGTAGCCTACAGAATGGTATGCTCATACAGCCCATAAGAAGGTTTGATTTAATTGTGTGGGCTGACAGTCAGGAGCTACACACACAGTTCACTTGTTGCCATAGAGGTGGCAGGACTGCAAGAGTTGCTGGTGAGTAAACAGGCTCAGTATTCAGCCATCTCGCTTTAACCTGCTTGTGTGTGTCCAAATCAACACCCACATCACGGAATGAAGGGAAAAAGAAGAAGAAAAATAACTTTTTTAGAATCAGATCCTTAGTTATTTCCCATCTGGTAGGAAATGCCTAACACCATGCAAGACCTGATAGCACTTCTGTGCAACTTTCTGGTTGCTTTCACAGTGAGTTAAATCAGCATGTGGGCTGGATAGCAACTATTCTGATATATTATGACATAAACTAACTGAAAAAAGAAATAGAGAACCACTATTTAATAGACGGATTGATCTAATGAAAGACTTTTTGCCTAAAATTTTAATTATTAACTTTTATACTCCCACTACGTGTATCAGCTGGGCAAGATATGTCTTCATGCAAAATCTGAGCCCTGGCAAGCCAAGGATATGGTCATCTCTTCTGCTGTGATTTATTTTAAGTGCTTTGTGTCAATATTAAACAAACTCCTTAACACTGTTGCAGCAAGTGAAGATGCAATTAAGAAAATGACAGTTTTTCCCTAATAAGATGTCGTTACCTAAAAACCTGTAAAGGTTGTGTTATTGCTTTCATGCAATTTAAGATACTATAACATACACAGTATTTGATATTTAAATCTTCCTCTAGCTTTTATAAGTGCATTTGTCAGGTTACAACTTAAAACTTTAATTTACTGTGAAGAAAGTCAATTCATTGCATTTCACTGAAATCTTTAAATGAATGGAGTCACTTTTCTGAAACTTTGCTACTTTATCAGTTGTCTTTATTTATGAAGCCTGAGGGTAGCCAGGTAATTTTATTTTTAAACCTTCAAACTCTGAAAATGAGTCATTTCATACACCCTCTTCTGTCTCATGTAATATATATTAGCTTCTTAAGAGAATAATCCTGTTAAGAAAACCTCCTTGTATCACCCAGATACATTTCCTACATTTGTTTATGCCAATGCTGGGAGAATTAAGTTTTAAATGTGTGACTATGTGTCTAGTCTAAATATGACTAAGAAATAGCACACATTTACACAGACACAAGATACATGATACATTTCTTCTTTGACATAAGAAACATGCCTGAGAAGTGAAAGCCATTAAATACTAAACACAAAGTTTACAGATCCAAAAATTACTGTTTTGATTTTGGAAAAGTAAGTTAAATTAGCTAGCAAGGATAAATTTTCCTTTGCTGACAGATGCAAGTCAGTACAAAACTAACTTTATTTTCCTTTTTTTCTTTTTTCTTCTTAAGAAAAGAGACAAGGCTAAGCTCTCTCTTTAATTTCCTGGACCCTTGGAAATATCAGCTGTTATATGAGCTGGTTTCACAATAATTCCTCTGTTGATAGAGCTTCCAGTAGGGACTTCTCAAGGGAAAGCAACATACCTTTCATCTATGCTCCTGCTTGCCCAGGGAGGGTACTGAAGTACAGCATTTCCAAAGTGGATTGTTTTGGTTTGGTTTGTTTTTTTCTGATGTGGGTTTTGTTTTGTCCTTTGAGAACTGTAGATCTTTTCAGGTGAAAATAAAACAAAATTCACTTTGCAGTGACTGAGGGATAGTGAAGTGTAAGAAAAGTTTGTTTATTTTGGGTAAAGTTAGAAGCCTGAATGTGAGCTGGGCAGAGCCTATCAGTTTAAAACTCCAGGCACATGCCAGGGGTGAAAGTTATGGTTCTATTGCTAAACAATATAGACTGGAGACTGTTATTTACTATGCAGCCAGATGATACTGGAATGTGACAGCTAAATTCCCTTCCTCCACAGTAGCCTGACTACAGAAAGGCTGCCATTGCCAGCTGCATTTCACACTGTGTTGGGACAAGGTAAGTCACCATGTCTGCACCAAAACCATGCCAGGAGCACTGTCTAACAACACCTCCTCCTTGCTGGTATTTTACTAAAGCAGATTTATAGATGCAGTCCTACAGATCCAAGCTACAGGACTGGCCCTAAGCTCTTCTCATGGTAATATAAATCTTACTTCTAGAAACCAGCATAGCATCTTACTAGGAATTATACTAGGTGACAGGATGTGAAAATGTCAAGTAACCAGGGTGGTTGTCAGACCTCTATGTTTTCTATTCTTCTAATTTCTCTTTCAAATTAAAGTGTTATCTCTTAATAAAATATCACTTATCCTGCCTAATATGCATGAGAGTCACTCCACAAAAAGATAGAGTGTGCCTGGAAAAGTTATTTCTGTCTTTGAAACATTAGGATTTGGAGAAGGATGACTTATCAAGAAACTCTTTTTTTTCAACTTCTTTTATCTCCTTTCTCAGTCCACAATTCCAGCTACTAGAAAAAGATGCATTAATGATATTACACTAAAAAAAAAAAAGAAGATGGACGTTCAAATTCTATTTCTTTTGTGGCCTGAAAACAATGTGTTTCTTTTAAAAGAAGCTCATTTTCACTTCAGCTTCTTGAATTGCATAAATTGTTTTCTTATAAAGGAAACCACAACACTCTGGATCATGAAAGATGATTATTTGTGAGAAGCTCTATATAAACTCAAAGGTTACATTTTGAAGTATCCACGTTACAAGCACTGTTGTATGCCTGTTGTAAGCAATTTGCTTAAGTACAGAAAGTGTTTCTACACCCTTACTGAAGAGGTGATACATTCTGAAAGAGGGTTGCCAGAAGAATGACAGACATGAGAATTATCTGTTCTGAAAAGTGCTGCAGATTAGAACTGGCAATACGCATTGGACAAAGTTTACTTGGTACAATACAGTCAACATAAAAATTGAGTTCTATTAATCCATAGGAAAAATTGGATTTTTTTAGAGTCAAAATATTTTATTAAATATTTTGATGCTAAATTAAAAACCATGTTTAATTAAATTTAACAAGAATTTTGAATTTTGAAAAATTCAAAAGATATTTACATTATTCGACAATGGACAACTCATTTTTAACCTGAACATCATTTTTCAGGGAACAGGGAGAAAAGAGAAGATAATTTATAAGCCATAGGTGTTAAGAGAAGATAATTTATAAGCACAATGCTTCATGTTAAACGATTGTTCTTCTTTACCATTGATTAAAGAATAAAATGAAATTTTACATTACTGGGTCTGTCATGCATAGTCATGCTATTTCCAAGAATAACGAAGGATAGCAACTCCTGGTCCTTAGTCAATACATACCTTACTTTGTTCATGCAAATCTGTATTGATTTTTACTCTAATCTGTGGCAAAAATAGTTCAAGATCAATCACTGGGATATATTCCTATTATCGCTTACTTTAAAGTGAGCATAAGCTGATGTTTAATTTTTATTTCTGTATGTATTTAGTATATTCATGTACTTATTTAAGCCATACAACCATTATTACAGTGCTTTAAAAATTAAAGAATTAGGATCTTTTGATCATGAATGTAAGTTGCAAACTAAACCAGGAGGGTAAATAAATTCGTAACTAGATAAACTTCTTGATTAAATGAATTTTGCTAAAAGCACCAGATGCAAAAAGACAAAAACTAGTTGTCAGTGTCAGTGGTACTAGGTGAATGGTTGACTTACTAATTACAATGAACCAGTAGTGATAATGGGGTTTTTGAAAATTTTTTGTTCTTGAATTATTGTTCCATGCTGAAAACGCTGTTTGTGTGGCATATTTTATATGCAATTATTTTGTCTATTGGTATAGAGCTCATTTGCCCCAGAAAAACATCTCTAATTTTAAGTTGGGGCTTTTGTAGTGTGTAAGTAATTTTTCTATAAACAATATTGACTAGACTAATATTGATGGGGTTTATTTTTAAAGCTTTACATAATGTCTAATTTCTCTCCATTTTTCATAATTTTTGATCCATGAACCTTCTTCTAATTGCCACTGAATATCATTTGCAATCTCATAGGGATTTATAAAGAATAAGTCTGGAAAATCAACTCTTTAGCTCTTTAGCTTGAACATGAAATGTTCAAGACACAGCAGAGATTCACAAAGTGACATATGAATAAATACTCATAACATAAAAAGCCCCCTAATAAGACCTAGCTGGGCTGTGTGAGTATAATCAACAACCTCCCACTGCTAACAATACTTAGTTTGAAAGACCTTCCAAGTATATTACTTTGTCATATCATACGTTTAATTCATGTAATTGGAAAAGAAACTAAAATATGAATAATTATCAAGAGACTTACTGGATGTGGCTGTTATGTTCTTAATAATACTTAAAAAAAGAAGTTAAAAGCTATGAATATTTTCAATATTTGGAAAACAGCATGTCTTTGGTGGCAGGTTTTGTCCTATATTTTATGTCATCTAGGTCTTATTAGTGTTGTGCAAATACTTAGGAATAGACTGGAAAAGGAAGAGTGAGGAAGATTGCCCATTCCCTGGTTCAGTGTTTCTGAAAGCCATTTTGTCACATCTTAGTATATAAGGATTGTTGAACTCCATAAAGCATATACTGTCAGGTGTCTCCCATGTAAGAAGTGGCTGCACTATCCAGGGGAGACTGAGATATCCAAGACCTAATCAAAACAGTAGTAGCCTGCTCAAGAGCTGTGTGCTAACAGACTCTGAAAGTGAGATATGCACAAAATTCTAGAGTAAAGCAATTCTTGGTTATCACTCCCAAAGGCTTTAGTGTGCTCACCACCCCAAAGAGACAACTGAAGAGGCTTTGTCAGTCACAAGGTGTCAGTCAGGAAGGAAAGAGGCCAATCAGGGCCTCTGCCCCTGGATTTGATCTTGCATACTCATAAGCTGCCATCTGCTGCTGAGTCCACCTTTCTCCTTTAGGGTTTTAGAATCATAGAATATTAGAATTTTTTCTATCTTAACATTTGTTTTCTATTGAATCCATCAGCTGTCCACAAACTTCCCACTCCCCCACCTCCCAGTTTATCTGCAATTTTGCCCTTCTTATTTTGTTCGGTTCTCTCTACAGGCTTTTTTTTGGCCTTTTCCAGAACTTAGCTACTTGCTTAGAAGTCTGGGGCAAAGTTTTACAATGTGGACATGTCAGAAATAGTCCTGAACCACAGGAAGACAGGCAGTGGAATTCATGGTGGGGGCGATCACAGATCAAGGGGGTTATGTTGCTTTTCCAGTGTGTCAAGCTCATTGAGGAATCAGAAGTTCTTCCTCTGCTAAACAAGATATCTTACTTCATTAGCAAGTGTCTTGCAGGAAGATAATCTGTGCTCTGTTTTTTTTTCTGAGTATAACTAAGAATAAGTATTTATCTATAGTGTTAATGGTGCAGTTTGGTCCTAAGTATACATCAGAAATCTAGATGCACTTCTGCTATCACCCTGATCCTAGCATTTGGGAATAGTTGCACTATTCTTTGGGTTGGTTCCCCACTTTCCGGTTTCTGATATATTTCAAGACAGCGCCCCAGTTTTCTTGTTCCTAACTGACACCATGACTCTTTCATGTGACAGCTTTCACAGGTGCTTTCCTGTAAATAAATTTAAACAGGTCTTATTGAAATCTCTGAAAGGAAAAAAAAATGACCCTGAAGAAAACAGGGTCACTAACAGAAAACACCCTGCTTGTTTTATAATGACACTAGTCATTATAAATGCTTGTGCATTTTCTCATTCAAAGTCTAATCACAGCACTTTGTGTCAGTCATGGAAGACTGCTTGAGGTGGATTCAAAATACCACCTGCCCACCTACTCAGTATTTAAATTTACTTTGTGCTGTGCGTGGGTGTACAAAATAAATGGGTATTAAGTTAGTATTTTGGTGGCTCTGGGATCTCTAACAGACACAAATTAATCTCTCCTTGTCTTTGCATATGGTGTCACATATATGTTGAACAGAAACACTCTGGAGTCATCAAAATGTTCTTTCCTTTTGTGCAACTGAATGTAAAATGTGAAAGCTTCAACATTATGCAAAAATGTTGATTTAATATCCATGCTATTCATCACTCACAAAAGGGTCTGATGAGTTTACTGACATGCATAGAAAGATTTCCATTTTCTTCAAGAGGTAAGCATCCATATTGCTAAGTTAATGACTTGTTTGAGAAATGGCTACCAATGACAACTGGAGTATTTCTAAAGCTGAAGTCTGTTCTTGACAGAAATCAATTACTTCTAAGGCAATTATGGTAAATAAAAAATACTGAATTGAGAAAATGGAGATGTTGTTAGCCTGATGTGGCCCACAAAACTGGAACATTTAATTCAAGGAAGTAATACACAACAAAAGAAATTAGCTATCTGTGAATCAATTGCAATTATGTGTACAATTTTCTACAATGCTAATCAATTGCTAAGGAATTAAGTATAAAATATTGTGCTTTTTATAAAGGGTCACTTTCATCAGTATGCGAGCAGAAACTTTCTGGAAATAACTAGTAATTTCTAGGTGGGTCTGAATCAAAGCCTACTTCTGAATATGACCAAATTTTGGCTAAAGACACTGTGAATATTATCTCCTTTTCTCTGGGAACAATCATGTCTGTCTTTGCATTTTGAAGCTGTCTTCTCTGTCTTCAAATTAGTTTAATTAGGTCCTGCAAAGGGAAGATAAAATGGGTTGCAGAGCTGTCTCATCAAGAAGTAACTTTGGACAATTTAGGTCATTAAGACCCTATCAGACTTTCTCATTACTGCTGTTCTCAGAGTCTAGATATTAAAGGAGTAGGAGGAATTGGTTCAACTTTAGGATATAAAGGTAAGGTTGTAAATCAAGGAAATGAGTCCACATTAACTGAAATATAACAACATCTTTCATCATTTAGAGCTGAAGTGAGACTTCCTAGACTCCCTGTGCTATCACACAGAGAAAATCAGGAGCCTAAGACTGGGTGTCAACATATTCTTTCCAAAGTATTGGAAAAATCCTACCTAGTTTGTATGTGGGGCTTTTCAGGATATTTTTTTGATGTTAGCTTGATCCTTCTCTAAAGAGTGTTTTTATTCCAGATTGTGCAGAATCTGGAGTAAAAATCTTTACTGATATCTTTGGTCAGACTGTTATTTCACAACACATTAAAATAACAGCCAGAGAAACATAGAGTAATTTAGATCTAGAAATAGCAGGGCTGCCATGGTAGGGTACTGCCTCTGAGCAGTTAAACTGCATTACATAGTGGGTACCTTGCATGAAGAACTAGACCAAGTAAAAATGAGTCTTCAGAAATATTACACTAGACAGCTATCTTTCAGATGGCTGAAGTTAAGGCAGAATTTACCCCAACTTGGATATCAGCTTCAAAATTACAATCCTAACTTATATACTACATTCAAAAATATAGTCCTTGGTGTCCTACCTAAAGACATGGGGAACCTCACCTTGCATCAAGAGGTTCTGTGAGCACCTGGAGGCTATGACTGCTCCCTCTGAGCAAGTGAGACACCCAGTTGCCATCCAGCTTTACATATCACCTAAAACTGATCCCGATGACAGGTCCAGGGCAGTGCACGAAAGCCGGTACTAGGCACCATAGATCATGTTACAGACACTTTGTTACAGAAATACTGCAGTTCTGCCAATAATCACAATAAGAATTATGGCACTTTGAAAGAAAAATAGTTAACCACTGAAAGCATGCCATAGTTTCCGAGTCTGCTCACTGACGTGCAAGAGTGTTTTTTACGGGAAATAAACATTGGGTTTACTTTTGCCCATTGAAGGCTGAAAAGCACTTGTCAGTGGCAGAGTACACTCTGTATTTTACATTCATAGTATAATAAAGAAATAGAAAAGGAAAGCTAATGCAGAAAGCATGTGCTGGCAACCAGACATATTCATGGGAGAGAGAACAGATGAAGATGCAACCTCTTTCTAGAAGACATCTACCTGGCAGTGCTACACCACTGAATCATAAGAAGATTGGAAAATTTGAAACCCTGATATGGAGAATGCTTGGCCTTCATGACAGTGTTCTAGATCAAGTCGTATGTTTTCATTCACAAGCTAATCCAGCTTCTGTACCACTGCAATTTCTCTTCCTCTATCCACAGTGTAGCTGCATCCAACTCCTGCTTCAAAGGGATTTAGCCATCAGCCAATTGCTCTGATCTTTGCAGGGGATGGAAGACTGATCTTTGCACAGTTTGTATTTCGTTTTGGAGGAGAGGTAATCCTGCTGAACATGTCCTGTCACTAAATCAGAGAGGGACCGTGTGAATTGTCTGGGGGGAATTTGCTCTGAGCATTGTCAAAGCATGGGATTAACCTTGCAGTCTTCTAGGACTCTGCTTAATTTGAATTTTGTTTGTGTTTCATGCTCAGACAAAGCATGGAAACAAAGGCAACCCATCTGTAAGAGCTGAAGGCTTATCTGACTATTTTGATCTCAGATTACACCACTGGGCTCACTTGATTTTCCTTTGCAATTTAAACCAGCCAAGTCTGGCTCTGTCACAATCCTTGGCCACGATAAGGGTTGTGGGCCTTGATAGATCCCCACTGGACCTGTCCTGAATTTCAGTTTCTCTTTATCCTACGTATTTTGATATCTTTGGCAGCCTTGTCTTCTTAATGACCTCATATCTTCTTTCATCTTGGTACAAAGTGCATTTTCTCCCTCCCTCTCCCTCCCACCAGTGCATAGAATAGCCCACCCACCTTGTTTGCTCCTCTACAGGCCTCCTGTGCATCACCCTGCCCTGGGTGCCCTGTCATAGGGCAGCTGCTGCCCACTCAGCCCCTGTTCTCCAGACTTTCTCCACAGTCCACTGTCCCTGCATGCCCCTCAAGTTATCAGTTTCACTTAGAGCCCACCCACCCCAAAACTGGGCTCCACAATCACCTGTTCATGTCTGTCTTCGAACTGCTCCATTTTCTCACCCTGACATTCTGCTAGTCACCAAGATGTGGGACATCCTGTTACCTGGGAAGGAGATGAGAATGGTGAGGTGTGTGTTTGAAGAACCCTTCAGAACCATCCTCCACTTGCACCTCAGGCTTTGGGTAGCATATATAGGAATTTCCTTTATAGGTAGGTGGGCATGGGAAAATCCCCCTCACAGTGGACTCATGAGCCTGTTGTGGCAAAAAGTAGATGGTGTCACACTTGTGCCCCAAGAGCTTCAGGTCAATGCCAGTCTGCCCACTCCTCCAGATCCTCTTGTTGAGGCTTTGACTGCACATGAATCCTCATTCCTTCCTTTGTCAGAGGCCCAAACAACCCACTCCACCTTCTCATGCTGGCCCTGTCCATGCTGCCCATTCCCACCACCTGGAGGAGGAAACACAATGAGGAGGGGGGTTTCCTAAAAATTCTGTTCCCTCTCCAGTCATGCCTCCTATGACAAGCCGACAGTCTCAGATATATGTTGCTGAGTATCACTCACCAGCTTCTCTGACACCCATGCCTGAGCTCCCAACCCTCACACTCCTCTTTTTTCATTCATTGTCCCTCATCACCAGCTATATGCCCTCCTTTGGTTTCATTTTGCATTGTTCTCTCCTTCACAGCATCACCTGCAGGACTTACACAGTTCTTTATCCATTACTGTTCACCATATTCCAAACTCCCACTTACTTTCTCATATTACTGCAAACACCCCTTTATTGGCATTTCTTCTAGTCTTTTGCAGAAAAGGAATCATGAGGAATTCAGGAAAAATAAGAGAAATTAGTTAACCCCAGAGTAAAATTATGTAACTACAATAATAAATACTTTCTCCTGCAACAAGAGAAAACCCTACATAAACAAATACACATGAAAGTCCTCTGTGTGTGTATTGTATGCCTCTGGTTTGATCAAGAACATGCACTTTTGTGTTTCAGATGAATGGTTTTTTTAAATTTAATTTCATAAAGAAACAAAATTGATTTTAATGTAACATGAAGTTGCATAAATGATGCTAAACACAGTGAGTTTATTGAGGTTACTTTAATCTGTATTTTCTTAATAATGTCACATTATTGTTGTTATTGTTATTCTTTATTATTATTGTTATTATGGTTATTATTATTTTTAAAACAAACTTCATACAGTTCAGATAAAATAAATCATTCCCATTTCTCTTTTTCTTTCTTCTTCCTTTTTTTATTTTGATAGTTAAATATTTGAATTGCTCACTAAGCATAATATATAAAATTTATAATAAAATTTAAGAATCTATTATGAAATAAAAGAAAGTAATTACACCTACTACTACACTGACTTTTAAAAACTCTATCCCCATGTCATACCAGTATGTTCTTGAGACTACAGTATCCTATCAACATTTCAAAGTTAAGATTAAGCTATTGATTTGTGCTGTAATAATACTTCATATCCAAAAACTCTAGAAATTTCTAAAGTACTAAAGCTAAACAGTTAGGAGGGTAAGAAAGTAAATCCCATGAGTTTCTGATCTTTTGGCCTATTCTCTTTGTGTTGCAATTCTCATTTTGATGTACTAGAATTACATTTGAATTGTATTTTGTTCTTCATTAAAATCACATCTGAATTCCTGCAGTCATACACGTCTGCCATCTCTGATTTTTTAACTTTCTATCATAATATTTTGCTGTTAAGAAATTATGAAAGTAAAGTTGTAAAAACAAGTGTGACTTGAATCCTAACACTGACTTTATTTTCACTTTTTAATTTCATTTTACATGAATTTAACACAAGATAAGAATTTGACACAGATTATAGAGAGCATCTTAGCAGAAGTATGGAAACCTTTAGGTTTGCAAATGGTCCTGTCCCACATGTAATCTCTTCTGTGTTTTTGAAAGATACTTCGTTAAATATGACAGTCCATCCAAATGGGAGGCAGATGCCAAAAGCAGAGAGCAGATCACTGCAGTAAAACAAAATGAACTAAAGTATGAAAACACAAAATAATTGTCTTCAAATTCACCGGATTTGTGAATTTGAGGAGGGGAAAGGTGGGAGAGAGCAGGGAAGGCAAGTGTCTTATTGAGGAAAGGCCTATCGGGCAGTTCTCTGGTATCGAGGACCACAGGTGGAACTGCTGCAGGTGGACAACCAACATTTGCCATGACAGGGTAGAAGCCGATCACAGGTCCAACTCACACAGCATCAGCAATGAACATAGATGCACCAGGTAGTTTTTCAAAAAGCCAGACACTGAAGCCCACAGTCTGTAAGCTGATGAGCCAGACAGTCCAGAGGGAGAGGAAGGCAGACCTCAGGCAGGACACTTGTTAAGGTTTCTATTGTTTTATTACAAAAGCAAGTTCATGTGATGAAATTATATTGGCAAGAACAGTTTAACCACGGTTAAATTACAGCCCTAATATTACTTTTCTTCCCTTTTTTCAACAACTTTTTATTAAAATCAAACACTGAGAAGCTAATTTGTACGTGATTCATGCAGATCTTTTCTTCTTTGCCTCTCATTTTTATTCCCACACAGACAGATGCAATACTGCTCACATTGATATAATTGGAAACATTGCCATTGATTTCAGGAAGAGCAACATCCAGCATAGCATAGGTGGGTTTCTGATTGTCGCTATTCACTTCTAGTATCATGCAGACCTGTTATGGGAGCACAAAGTACCATATGACAATCATGGCATTAAAGACCAGTACACTGCAATCACATCCAAATTGTCAGCCTTAGTGTACAGCAGTGTTTTAATGGAAAACTGCTCTGTTGCAGATGAATATTTAAAGAATAGAAATAAATGGGTGATTTCATTGTACAATAACGTGTGCAATGTCCAATTTTCCATAGGAAACCATCAGGAACTATCTGAATCATCATGTTCACTCCAATTAGGGCTTCATGCAGTTCAAATTCATATAATTCTTGAAGCTACCATGTGAGTTCCATAAACTCACATGGCAACAAAGCTTGGCTTTCACAGTATATTCATAAAAAGCTACATAGAGTCCATTTCAAGTCACGGAAATGAATATTTACTTTGACAGTTAAGGCAGTGATGTTGAGATACTAAGAACTACTTTCCATGTCATTAAACACAACCTTTCCCCCTTGCTAGAGTAGTTGGTAAAAAATGGCAGTCTGCTTTTTGTCATGACAGATTTTCAATAGTTCATTTTGTAGGATATTAATCATTAAGGTTTTCACCTTTTAAAAAATTACTTTTGTTTGCATAATGGACTAGGTATAATGTTTGGCAAACTCACAAGCTGTGATAGACATCTGGATTACTGAATTTGAGATTAGGTATTCTAACCTTCCAAAAACTTCAACCAGTCCAAAATGTACCCACTTTCTCAGACAGAACCTTAGTATAATACTACCTAGCAATGTGTAGACTCCCCAGCATACAGTTTAATAGTTCTCATGGACTATTTACATTCAGTAGGATCACTAAAATTATCATGAGAGCTCATGAGAGCTTTACAAACAGCTGAATCAAACCTGGAGTGCTTTATGAAGAATGGCAATCACTCTCTGAATCTAAGGACTGAAGAGCAAAATTCCCTTGTTTGACTTTGTCACAATAGAAGAAGCAGTGCTGAGTGTCAAGATCTTTATATTCAAACATGTTTTGAAGCACTGACTGCACTCACAAGTTGGCCTTGTCTGCTTAAAAATTAAAAGCAGTCATGAGGGTGTATCACTCTCTTCCAGTCATGTTGCATCTGTATAATTACCTGTTTACTGGAATCGATTTTCAGCTTAAAAGAATTATATTTGGCTGAGGAAAACCCCAGGACAGAATAAGTACTCCAGGATAAATCTGTGCATGCTTTGCTCCATTTTACCTGCTCCATGAACAGGCACTTGGGCCTACACTAGGACTCCAAGGGCAATCCAGAGCTAAGACTTTATCTGCACCATGTACTTCTATAATAAAGATGGACTATGAAGAAATAATTTGACAGCAGACTTTGGCTTGACATTCAAGTTCTTAGATGTCTTTTTCTTCCAAGCAAGGGGCACGCTTGTCTATGGAGCTCATCACTAGATAACAATAATGACAGACAAGGAATGTAATAGCAACCTAAGGTCCAGTCAGCATGCAAGCTGCACAACGTGCTCAGAAAAGCAATAGTAATATGGAAGCACTGACATGAAAGAAATGCATTTTGCTGTATTTATTAATATAAGAATTTAGTTACTAGAAGGAGATCTCAGGGGATGATAAATAGCTTGTATTTTTTCTATTATTATAGTTTATAGTAAAGTTAGTATTGTAGGCTTAGAAGATGAACCTAGGAGATCTGAATTCCATTAATTTCCTGGCTACTGTGATGTTACCAATAGACAGAATTTTCTACAACAGAGAACCCATTAACAGAAAGGTGGAATCCACTGGGATATGTGAGTACTGATGAAGATGATATTGTAAACGCTATTTACCTAAGTCCTGGTTGAAAAAAAATGGATAGAAACAAATGGATAGTAACATTTGTTACCGCTTGAAACATTAACTTTAAAAGGTCCCACAAAACTGGGTTGTTCTTGAGTAGTATAAAAAAAAGACTTACCATTATAAAGAGTTTGGGATTTATTTCAGTTAAACATTTTACATATGCAGAAATTCATCATTTTCTCATGGGAAAGATTATTTTTCTTTTTAATAAATGAGTTAAATTTAAAATTACAATCTTGCAGTTCATAATTTTCATTGATAACATTCTATTTAGAATTACGTGATATAAGACTGTAGGAGCATAACCATAATTATCAAAAATATGCAGGCTAGAAATCTGTTTTTCACTCAGCTACACTACTAGCCTAACTCCTAAGCAGGAGCTCTCAACTTCAACATTCATTTTCATTTAAGAGCAAATCACTTATTTGCAGTATTTTTAATGATGGTAAGTATGCACCACGTGGAAACAAAACAAAAATACTGAAATGCTTACTTACAACATAATTATTTGGATATCCAAGACAGAAATGTCATCCATCCATGTGTTGATCCTCTGAATTCTGAAGCACAAACTGCTATTATCTTCTGGTACAACTACCCAGTCCTTACCTACGTAACACTTACTGCCAGGTTTATCATCAGAGGCAGTGCCTCAACAGCCCATGGACATTTTTGGCCTCCTGGCAGAAAATGGTAGCCTGTGATCTTTGCATGGATGTTTGACCATAGGGTTGCTGGGGTTGGTGACTTCACCTTGGAGTGGCAGCATAAAATTCAAGCTGGCAGAGTGCAACTGAATATATTTGATAACAAATAATTTAAATTTTTCTTCCAAATTTTTATGCAAATGAAATCCCGTAAAGTTTTAGGGAATCATCTAAATGTAAAAAATCCTAATATTTTTCAATCTGGAGTTGCAAGCCTCAGCATGTTGTGAACAGTTTTGAGAGCTGTGAACCATCCCTCTGCCCATAAAACATGAAGGGTGGGAATGCAAACATTTTTCTGTGTTTGCTGCTACCATAATTAATTCCTTCACAAGCATAATGCTAGACCAGTCACAAGTCTGTGCTGCCTTTTTCTACAATATAACTAGACAAAGGATAGTTCCATTCCACCTGCCTGCTGCAAAGCGGAATGAGAAGAAAGGGGAAACAGAGAATACTCTTTTCCTTTTGTTTCCTGGCTGTGGACATAGGTAAAATATTTGAGGCAAATGAAAAGCTTTATGACTGGCAACTTTAAAAACTGCAGATCATATGCACACTAGGATAAACAGTTGTCTGATTATGTACATTATACATTGCAAGGCTTCTTATTCAAAGGAATTAGATTAGTATTATGAAATATCTACTACTCAAATACAGATTATAATGTATGCTGTATATGCATTATGCATACTAGTGACATGTCAGTGAAATACAGAAATCTGAACATAAGTGTTTAGCCATTCAAATACAGAAAAAAATAAGCATCTTCACTAGTAATTACAAAGACACCACCTGACAAAATAAAAGTGCATGCTTGTCTTTCACTGATTCATTAAGTGATAGAAGAGCACTGTCTAACTATATATATTTGGTATTTTTAAATACCCAGTTTATAGGCAGGCAATAATAAGGGATAATATGTTCTGATTTTTATGGACTAGCATGCCAGATTAATCTGGAAGATGTATTTCATTTGTTACTGAAGATTATGAAAAGGTGTTATACAACTTTACATTAAAAAATCAAACTCTATAGGCAGTAAAAAATAACCAAGTCAATTTCAGATTAGCTGTTACTCCCATTAAATTGTAAAGTACATGTTCTTTACAAGATATATTTGGGACCCCACTCTCCCTTCTCCCAGTATTTTTATTATTCTGGCTATCAAACATCAACTTCCATTCATCCACTACATCCTCTTTCTATAAAAATTATGTTGATACCAGAGCTAGTTTGGACCTAGTGATCTATAAAAAATCATAGTAGGTTCCTGTTCCAGCATACTCTAAACAGTCTATAAATCCTACACAATGTTTCCTCCATGAGTCCTCGTGTTTCAGAGTTATTTCTAATTGAGGCTTATTTCATTTCCATGGAAGCTGAGGAGCTTTTTCTAGCTTCTCTACCTTTAATGATCTGTAAATAAGATAATATTGACTGCATTCGTAAAATGGAAAGCTTAATTTTTTATAATTTTTTTCAGTAATGCCTTAAAATGCAGTTGGATATCCTTATATTTTCATCTGGACAACTATTTTTGTTGTCAATGATTTGGTTTTTAAATTGATGGTCTTTGCTGTAAAATATTGATTAACTTCTCTATCCTCTTGCATTACTCTGTGGTTGTAGCCATGGCTCTACCCACAGGGCCTTGAGTGATATTGTGAGACACTCTTCAACAATCTCCACATCCCAGACTAAGATTTTTTAGATCTACAACAGAAAATTTGGGCTTTCTAATCTTTCCTTTACACAGAATTTTCTCTTTTCTATGCTCATATGCAGGAACAAACCTCCAAGTTATTTTGGTGGGGTTTTTCCCTAGTTTTTGCTAATAACAACTCAAGTTCTGCCATCCTTTCTCATACTGAACATGCATCTGCTGTATATAGGTGTCTTGCACTGAGTCATGTATCTTTCTACTTCTGACATAGGGACAGTTAGAAAAATCTTCCCAGAAGGAAATTAGGCTATATAATGCATCAAAACTCACACAACAGGAAATAGTGGAAGAAAAGATTATTTTATATAGTTGGATTTAGTTGTAAATTGTAATGAGAGTTTAAGATGTAAAAAGGGACTTGAATTAATTGATATGAAATGTATAAAAGAAACTCTGATGATTTCATTGCTAATGGAAGGATTTGCAAGCATAGGAATCATGCTCCATGCTGCAGAAGGAAGATAAACAAAATTATGTGCTAACTTCAAATGCACTTCCTTTCAATGAGTTTACAAAACATCATACTTCAAAATGTGTCATCTTGGTTTACAACAAATCACTAATAGATTTCAAATTTGAGGAAGCAATAAATATTTATTTTACATTCTGTAAAAGGGTGTTTAGCAGATGGGACTTTATGGAGGGATAAGGATGCAGGTAGTCATATCCAAGGAAAGAAAAACAACCACAAATTAATTGATGGGTTGTCAGATGACAAGTTTGACTGAAAACATTCTCATGGAAACCAAAAACATTTAACTTTCCATTATATTTAAATCACTAATCTGCAACATACATGACTGCCAAGAGACTGCATTAAGAAAGAAATTGGTATCTGCAGACAGTTAAGGAATACCAAAATTATGAGCAAACCAGGAGATACTGAGATCAGAATCATAGAATCTTAGAATCAACTGGGTTGGAAAAGACCTCCGAGGTCCTCAAGTCCAAGCCTTTATCCAATACTGCCACACTAAGTGCCACAGCCAGTCTCAGCTTAAAAACCTCCAGGGACGGTGAATGCACCACCTTCCTGGGCTGCCCATTCCAATGTCTGACCACTTTCTCTGTAAAAAATTTCTTCCTAATATCCAACCTAAACCTCCCCTGGTACAGCTTAAGACCATGCCCTCTTATCCTACTGCTGATTGCCTGGGAGAAGAGACTGACGCCCACCTGTCTACAACCTCCTTTCAGGTAGTGCTAAACAACCCTGAGGTCTCCCCTGAGCCATCTTTTCTCCAGGCTAAACAACCCTAGCTCCCTCAGCCTCTCCTCATAGGACTTGTGCCCAAGTCCCTTCACCAGCCTGGTTGCCCTTCTCTGGACCTGCTCCAGCACCTCAGTGTCCTTCCTGAACTGAGGGAACCAGAGCTGGAACAGTAATCAAGGCATGGCTTAACTCACGCTGAGTACGGGGGCAGAATCACTTTGCTGGTCCTGCTGGCCACACTGTTCCTGATCCAGGCCAGGATGCCATTGGCCTTCTTGGCCACCTGGGCACACTGATGGCTCATCTTCAGCTTCCTGTCAATCCAAACTCCCAGGTCCCTTTCTGCCTGGCTGCTCTCCAGCCACTCTGT
>VYXB01001343.1:646018-712856 GCA_013397135.1 Pachyramphus minor
CCAGCTTTTCCAGGAGTATATTATGGGAGACAGTGTCAAAGGCTTTGCTGAAGTCCAGATAGATCAGATCCACAGCCTTCCCCTCATCCACCATGCGGGTCACCTGATCATAAAAGGAGATCAGGTTGGTCAGACAGGACCTGCCCCTCCTAACCCCGTGCTGGCTGGGTCTGATACCTGATCCATCCTGTAGGTCCTGTGTGATTGTGCTTAGGATGATCTGCTCCATAACCTTGCCAGGTACTGAGGTCAGGCTGACAGGCCTGTAGTTTTCTGGGTCCTCCTTGCAGTGCTTTTGTAGATTACTGTGACATTTGCCAACTTCCAATCATCTGGGACCTCCCCAGAGAGCCAGGACTGTTGGTAAATTATGTGGAGCGGCTGGGCGAGCTCTTCCACCAGCTCCCTCATCACCCTAGGATGGATCCCATCTGGTCCCATAGACTTGTGAAGATTCAAGTGTCTCAGCAGCTCGTTAACTGTTTCCTCCTGGTTTACAGGGAAGCTATTTGACTTCCTATCTCTCTCCACCAGCTCCGGAGGCCACTTGTCCTGAGTACAACCCATCTTACTGTTGAAAACTGAGACAAAGAAGGTGATAAGTACCTCAGCGTTTTCCCCATCTTTGGTGACTATGTTCCCCACCATATCCAACAAAGAATGGAGTTTTTCCTTGCCCATCCTTTTGCTACTGATGTATTTGTAGAAGCACTTCTTGTTATCCCTAACAGAAGTGGCTAGATTCAAATTGTGAATTGTCTCTCTAATTTTCTTTCTACATGACCTAACTATATTTCTAAAGTCTTCATGAGTAGTCAGCCCTTTTTTTCACACTCAGTAAGCTTTCTTTTTTTCCTTAATTTTTTGCAAAATCTCCCTGTTCAGCCATGTTGGCTGTCTTCTCCACTGGCTTACCTTTCAGCTCACTGGGACAGACTGTTCCTGTGCATTCAAGACTTCCTTCTTGAAGCATGTCCATCCCTGATGGACCCCTTTGTTTTCAAGGGCTGGTTCCCAAGGTACCCTCTGAACCAGTCTTCTGACTAGGCTGAAATCTGCCCTCCTGAAGTCCAGGGTAGAAGTTTTGTTGATGTGATTCTGTGATTCTGAGCTGGCCAAAGCTGAGTCCATCAATGATACTGGTGACACTTCAGTGATAACGTATTTAAGAAAGAGTAGAATTACTGTGCAGCTGTTGTGAGAGAGAGGACTGAGAAAATGCAAGACAAACAACCCTGCAGGCACCAAGGTCAATGAAGAAGGAGTGGGAGGAGATGCTCCAGGTGCCAGAGTAGAGATTCCTGTGCGGCCCATGGAGAAGACTATGGTGATGCATGTTGTCTCTCTGCAGCCTATGGAAGGCAACATTGCATCAGACATCCACACTGCAGCCCACGGATAACCCTATGCTGCAACAGGTGGATACACCCTGAAGGAAACCGCAGCCCATGGAGAGGAAGTAGCACAAAAGTGGGAAAACAAATGTGAAAACTTTAAAACAGAGAAATTCTTTTGGATCATGGGACAAAGTTAAAGCAAGCTAGTTTAAATGTGGGGTGATAACACCTCAGCTTTCAGAGTAATTGCCAAGAGGCAAAAAGAAATGGTTGAAAACCTGGGTGGACATTAGCACATGCCAGGAAGAGCAGCCCACAACAATAAAGATAGCAGTAAGTGCTGACATGTGAATTTACTTTTCCTTTTAACACGGAAGCTCTGAGAAAATTTGAATTTAAGTTATAAGGAATGCTGAAGGAATCAGTTTGAAGTTTAATGCCCCAATAGTTCTGGTGCCTCCCTTTTCAGTCTTCTAACTTACATGAAAAACATGGATCTGGGAACAAGTAGCATTACCCTATATAATGCTGCAGTTCTAAAATTTTAGAGGTCTAGGTTAAAACAGTCATACAAGTTCTGGAAAGTCACCAATATAGAGAGACAGTCAACTCTTGAATGAAACTGAGCCCCTCTACATTGACTCCCTGGGTATATGATGTGATTAGTTGCCTTCTAAAAGTGTCTGTCTCTCTCATTTAACCACAGATGGCAAGTAACTATATAAGGGTTGATACCTTCTCATTAAACAAATTTATTTAGGTGAGGTGAATCCTAGACTGAAAGGCAGTATTTTGGGGTTGCTGAAACTTGGAAAATTTAAAAAAAGTAGCGGTTCCCCTTGAGTGACTCAAAGTACTCTGTGACTAGCAGTTCAGTGAGCAATGAATACATTACCTAAAATATAAATTATAAAAAGTTATCACAGCAATAGTAATGTTTTCTGATTTTTTCTTCTACTTGTATTTCTCGCACATGGTTCTCCTTGTCTCTCTCTTCTCATTACTGAAAAATTTGAATGCAGGCAAGTTTCTTCCCTCTTCCACACTTTTAAAATTAATTTGACACAGAGAAACTTCCTACACCAGAATGGGAAAAATTAGTTGAACTATCTATTCAGACTTGGAGTGACAGAAAGAGAGGAGAGTCCTGGCATGGATCCATCTCATAATTAAGTAATGATCATTTAAAAATAGAACATAACTTGAATACCGAAGGTGTAGACACATTTTACATGTTTGCTTATCACACTTTACAGATGCCTATTATTAGCCCTAAAGGAACACTAAATCTTTCTTTCACATACTCCTCAGTTTTAAAGAATACAAAATTACTAAACTGAATAATTAATCCCAGTATGGACTCAGACTGTTATTATTCTATGAAATTTTTGATCACTAAACATTAATTAGATTTTAAAAGTTACTTTCTAATTTTCATAGAGTGAATTAGATTTCAAAGTGGTTTATATTTGACAGACTCTGAAGAACTAAGCTAGTAGTCATGTGGAAAAATTACTGCATCTGAAGTGTACCTATGCAGTAGGTATCTAAAAGTCCCCGAGATCGAATCTGTCTCGTCTGCTTTTTTTATTTTAAACACTTAAGAATGTTTGTAGAACTGAAACTTTTTTATTTTTACAGTTCTTTTTCCTAGAAGTTTGTTCATGGGAAGACCACTGTACCCTATTTATAAGTAGTCTCTGGTGTACCAAAATCCAAACTAATAAGTTTCAGCTCAACAGAAAGAAAATGTAGGAACAAAATGCCTTAATTATTAGGTAGTTTTTATGTAAAAAAGTCAGTAAGTCACACTTTGTGTTTCTTTCCAGATTGCTGCCTTTTCCTTGGGGAGATGTGAAACAGGACATCCACTTAAACAGATGGTTGTTGCCTCTGAATTATTTAGCTAAATCAATGAGAAGCTTCTGGTGCCGTGAGGGGAAAGAGTGTGCTGGAAGCATTCCTTCATTCCTTCTCCTCCTCCTTCTCCTGTTAGAAGCAGCCAGGAACAGAGTCTGCTATTGGCAGCATAAAAGCCTGCAGGGGTGGAGGATGCAAAAGTGAAACCTGGATTCTAGAGCTACTGAAGGAGAACTGTTCTTACATGAAAAGTGTGTTTATCCTCTTCAAATAGTATTGAGTCCACTTTGATGCACATCTATAGCTACTAGACATGGTTAATGGAATAAAGGCATTAGAAGATTTAAAAAAAAAAAAAAAGAGAGAGAGAGAAAAGAAAAACAAGAAAAACAAAAAACCACCACAGACAATTGATCTAGGTAGCCTGTATTGTATAGCCTTGTAGCTTTGCAATCTAAATATGATATACTGAGGTCTCATTTTTAAAATACTGTGAGACCACAGGCTAATGCCTTTGAGCTATGAACTCTGCACTGCGATGTCTCTTTACAAGCAATGTCTCAGGAGAAACAAAGTAAGGTCAAATTTCTCAATATAGTCCCTGTTACTTTGAGATGCAAGTGTAAAATCCATTGCAAAGCCTAAGTATCGTACTACCATCACAAGAAGGAACACTCCTTGCTGACAGTGTCATCAGACTTATAAAAGCTTGGTATTTCCTTCACAAATGGAATCTTCATGCAACTTGCATGCTCAGCAGGTGCAGTGTCCCTCAACCCCAAATTTCCAAGCTTCTAGATTTGAAAATGAACAAGAAGCCTTGATCAAAAGGACTCAGTGACACAGGAGTTTCTCCTCAGTCTTTCAAATGTGTTTTATTAGTGGAAGCCATGACTTAGAGCCAATAGTGATGATCACAGCTGGTAGTGAAGAAAAAAGTACCTCTTCAGGGTCAGATCCCGTCTATCACAGCTGTCCAGCTGCGTCCCGACGGAGCGGAGCCGCGGGATAAGGCGCTGTCCGTGGTGCTGAAGAGCCTCGTCCCAGCCCCGGCTCCCGAGAACCCCAAAATCATTTCCGTACACACACCCTTTCTCAGCGCTGAGCAGTTTACACCGGAGGGCCAGCGTTTGGAATGGACTGTAGAGTCTGAGGCAAGCGCTTTAGTTTGCTTAGCTTGTAATCAATCCTCATTTCTGTTTTTGCTTTAAGCAAACCACCCGAGCATCCGTCAGCTCTTGGACTGACTGCTGAGCCAAGCAGTCTGTGCACAGCGGCATATACATAGTAGGCCACAGGGGAAACAAAAAAAAGAGAAATTATGCAATTTTTTGTGCTTCTGAATGCAAAAGCAGCCTGGACAGAAGCCTGACAAAGAGATAAATTATGATCAGTTCAGCAGTATCATGCCTCTGAAAAGGTAAAAATGCATTTTAATATAAAGAACTAGCGCTATATGTATTAATGTTCATGAATAAGATCACTTTTAAAGGTTTGATAATTAAAATAATTTTGTAGTCTTCTAGTACCACTAGGTTTAGTGTAGGCAGTCCTGGGCACACATATGAAAAATTCAGCCCGTATTGTTATATTATCACACAGATAAAAAAATTGAATTGTTGTGCAAAACTGATCTTCTGAATCAATCATGTGTGGTATAACTTTCTAGTTAGTGCCCAAAGAAAATGTAACAGGGGTCGAAACTTTTACCTGGCTAAACAGTGACAACTTCTCCTTGCAGAATTTGTTGCATTTATATAAAAAATACATATTGCAATCTTCTTATTTGCTGTAATTCTGCAATCTTTTGGACCTTAAATCTTAACAGAAAATGTGTTAAAGTGTAGGAAGAGCTTGTGTGAAATACTAGAATGAGATCTCCTTAGAAATAGAAATGAACAGACTAGAGGCACTGAGTTCCTGAGTGTGGAAATCATAAAGACAAAAATCTGAGTATCACGGTATTATTAATTCACCTGCCTGCCAATTAAGCCAGTCTACAGAGTTACTCTTTTCTAATTGTAGAAAAATGAGTCTGTTTACTTTCTCACAGTGATGATTTACTATTTGCAATAAACAAATCAGTAAAAACAGAAATTTGTTATTAAGGAAAGGAAACGCCACAAGCACAAATGACCTTTTGGTACCCATTCCTTAAGGCAATGAAAAATTTGCATGGTTTTAAACATTAACACAAGGTACAACCCTTGCTATACACTAAAGTAATTAAGTACATTCTGAATCTCACTAAACTAGCACACACTTAAATTGTTTGGAGAATAAGAATGTATTGATGTAACTATTTATAATGGTCAAGTTTACATTGACCAAAGGAATAAATTAGTAAATGGCATAGAAATCATAGGTTTAAATTTAAATTGAACAACACATGCAAATCATGTATGTACAAATACGACCCACTAATTTTCTTATTTATACATTTCCTTGTTAATGTCATTTCATGCTACTTGTCAAAACAAGCTGCCCATAAATCTAAGTAATCTACCTTTCCAATCAACTCTAAAATTTATTATTAATAAAGACACTTTGTGCCTCTCTATTATTCTTTCACTATTTTCATAGTATGTAAATTATATTAATTAGATTTTAATTTTTTTTTCCTCCAAATCTGCCTGGGGAAGAAAATCATTTGCCTCATTTTATCTTAGATTATTCCATCAACTTTACAGCACTTCAGCACACTTCATTGACTCTGAAAGATGTGAAAGTGAAACATATCACTTTAAGTTCTATACCAACTTTTTTCTGTATCAGATGAGTAAATACAAACCAAGCTTCTCTTGAAGTTCAGTAGACAACAACCCAGTAGATATGTGGACTGTCTGGAGGTTACTTAGATATTGCACACAGAAGCCAAAGAGCTACGATCACGTATTTGGCAAGAAGTATTGTGCAGAAACACTGTCTCCAGGGTTCTTTTGTGGGTATTGAGACTACAAGCATAACTACTAGACAGGAGGTCCTATCTTCTCATTGTACAGGCAATAGGAAAGCTACTTACTCTGTTCCCTCCTTTTTTTTTTTTTAAGATTCACTTACAAGACCAAATTTAATTATGTAGATTTAGGTCGTAACTGTGGCAGCCTTACTATCTATCAGGAATCTCCACCAACTATGAACAAGTTAGACCTGCATATATCCATAGGTGTGAGTGTATGTACATACAGCTGATGATGGGCTTGATGTTCTTGCATATAAGAAGTTTTCCCTGAGAAACAAAGACAAGACAAATGAAAACCAATGTGATCTTTCCTTCCCTCCCCCCTCATCTTAAATATAGTAATGTTTAAGTCTGATAAATGATTTTTTAACTGGTTGTCTCTGAAGATTAGTAGAGAATACAGACAAAAAACCCAAACAAACAAAAAACCCACAAACAAACAAAAATCCCAAACAATAATAAAAAAAAAAACCAACCAAAAACCCACAAAAACCCAAAAGAGACGAACAAAACCAAACCAAACCAAAAAAACAAAACAAAAACCAGACACTTTTCATATTCAAAGCAGCCTGAAAACAGCAATGTTTGCCATTACTGGAAGAACCAATAATTTCAATTTGAAGGTAAAATTTTCAAGTAGAGGAAAAGCAAACGGAAGCCCAGAAGTAGAGATGGCCAAGAATGATGTAATTACATCCAAGGGTTTGACATGAATCATTCTGTTGTACCACTGATGGACTGACAGCCAACCTCCCTCATAGTCTGCATTCTGTTTTAAGTAAGTCACTAAATACAGAAGCGAAATTTTGAAGCTCACTAAGGGCAACACATTTTCTGTGCTTACACTGTAAACATCATTGAACTTATTCAAAAATAGAAGTACTTGCCTAGGAACATCTATGAAAGTGAAAACAACTGTGGACTACTTATTGTCCACTTCACCAAAGAAGTTTAACAGCCTGCAAAACTACAGTGGTTACATGATATGTGTACAAGCTCAGTATGTCTGGGACTGTTGTAAAGACAAACACACAAAAAACCCTAGGAGAAATACATGTAGAGAGAACTAATTTTAGAATATGGCCTGCTAGACTTACTCGTATCTCTGCTTGGACATCCGCCAGTATTTTGACATTGCAACAAATATAGTCAAGGAAAAAGCTCATATACATTCCATCATCCTTTCTCCCACAGGCATGGGTGGGTACAGTCAGTCTACGGGTTTAAGAGGTGAACATCTGGGATATGATCCCACACATCCATATGAATGAATCTGAGGATGATTATTTTTATATATTCCACACAGCAATGCATACATGCAAGCAAAAATAGACCAATATACTATATTTACAGCCCAGATTGGTTCTTTTCCAAAGCAGAAATGAATGAAAACCAGCACACATGAGGGTTTCTACATTTCTATTTTAATTAACAAATATGCATGTCACCTTTACAGACATAGACATATACATGCACATCATATGTATATACATGTATTTCTGTAATGGGTTCAAAGTCATAAGGGTAAACATATGCATACATTTGATTCTGAAAATAATATCACTTCCCAGTAGTAGACTATCTCATCAACCTGTTATGAAAAAGGCAACCTGCTGTCACAAATGTTACTGTCACCCTCAAAGTCCAATAAAAAGAATAAAGCTCTTACCATTGTCTGTAAAAAAAGAAAAAAAACAACAAAAAAACACACACACACAAAAAAAAACCACCCAGACAAACAAACAAACAAACAAAAAACACCAAAAAAACCAAAACAAAGCAAAAAAAAAACCGAAACCCAAACATTTTAAACATTCTCATTCTGTCAAATACATTAGTTTCAGGTGTAGTACTGAAGCTGGTTTTCATTAAAATGCTATTTCACATGACAGGACCAGTTCACCATGTTCTTTTTAAATTTTCTTAGCTAGGTGACCGTCACAGAGAAGGACATTTTCCCCAGAGGGTGTCAAAAGGAGCCTCTTTCTCGTCCTTCCACAGCAATTTGCAGAGCCTTGAGGAGAACAACCACTTTCCTGTCCTTTGCAAAGTTTTTCAATGTGTTCTCCACCTGTAGAGAGAGTTCTCTGCAGTACTCCAAAGCTGGATCACCTGGGGGAGGCTGATCTTCCTCCCAAGAGTTTCTAATAGGTGTATATAACTCAAAGACAGAAGAACAATTTGTAACAAAGAGTCACAAAAGAGAGAAATAGTTCTTTATAACATCTGCCCTGCCACAAGCATAGAACAAACCTTCATATTTAAGTGGCTTTTATTAGAATTTTGGCTAGTAAAAAAGAAGATTCCATAAAAATATTTTTAAGTTTCTAGAAAAATATATTTTAGTCTAAAACACTCTGAAATTCTTGTTTTATACAATATTGACAGTTTGACATTCAGAGATGGATGATATGACACTCAGACAATATAACACTCTCTTATGTCTGAGTCACACAATGTGCAGAAGGTTTTGTTTGTGTTTATCATCTGGATCCATTCTACAGTCCCTTCTATATCACTTAGATAACAACCACACTAACATTAGATTGTAGTTGTAAAAAATACGAAAGCATTATTTTAATTGTTTTACAGATAGAAAGAAGAGTAAAGAAAACTCTAACTGTTATGCCTAAGTTAACATAGAGAATTGAGGTGGGATTGGAAACCAGAGCACGTAAGCCCCAGCTGTGTCTCATTTGCCAGCCACCCATTCTCCATCTTAGAATGATGTCTCACTGTTTGGAAATCTGAAGATCCCATATTCCAAGGTTCTGTTGCCAGCTGCAAGAATTCACAGCCAAGGAAAAGAAAAAGGAACAAACAGAAAAGACAAAGTAGGACCTGCATAACATCACTGCTTAAATGCAAAAAATAATTCTTCAGTTTGCTGTGCCACGTTATATCATCCTTTGGGCAATAAAATTGAAGCAATGTTGTTAAGCTTGCCAATTATCATCAACAGAAGTTTGTTCCCTCAGTTTCAGCAGAGAGAAGAAAGTAAATCATTTGCAGTCCTACTTAATTATTAGTTTGGAAGGGATGCTATTAATTGCCCTTTTCCTCCTTGTGAAATTACTGGTAAGTCATACTCTGGGATCAATCCTAAGTATAATAAAGAAAAATTTATTCATTTTTCTTAAGTGAGGCACATACAGATGTAAATACTTTATTTCTTTGAAAAACAAATAGTGTGCAAATAGTTCTGTCAGAGCAAAATAGAAGCTGGCTTCCAGTCTCATTACATAGAAAGGATTGAAAAAAATACCCTAGTTTCTCTCTAATTATTTCAAGTTGAGACAATATAGGGGAAAAAACTTTTTCTAAGTATTTGTTCACATTTTCTTTGGCCTGATTGCTAGTGGCTTGTATTTCTTTTGTTCAAATATTTGTGTGATCAAATCACATTGGCAGAAATGTTTGAGAAAAACAGATTTCAAAATCACATGCACAAACATTCAGAGAAACTGAATACTCTGTCTTCCTACATGGCAATTTATTTTAGAAAAGTTCTTTTACCAGTCAAATTAGAGCAAGGAAATAGCAACACATGATTTATTTAAGCTATCACTACAACTAAAATAACAAATATTCTGAGAACCAGTCACAGGCAAGCCACAGAATAAAAGTTTTAATCAAAAATGCATTGGTTTAGTAATTTCAAGTAACATATAAATCTGATTGCAAATATCATTTCAGGAGCAAAGCAGTACATTGGTTCTGTGAATTATTCATCCAAACCTCATAAATTTGTATTTTATAACAGGAGGGTATACTATTCTATAACTTCCCTTAATAACTTGAATTAAATGTGAAGTCTAAATAAATTTTTAAGAGGTTTTGTGGTCTTTTGATGCTTTTGTGATCAGCAAAATTTCAAATGGCCTTCTGCATTTTAAATTTTGAAGTTCCATCAAGTCTAGGCTTGATTTTGTTCAAAGGCTCAATGAGACCCTCAAAATCATAGTTGAAATGTTTACTTACATTGACTGCAGGGGAAGAATAAAGGATGAACTTTCCTTTTGAGCTTTTATTTGCTGGAGTTCAGTAAGAGAAAAATACTAAATCAAGATATGTTGTAGCATAGCTATATGGAGCATGAGAGAAACACTCAAGGTGTTTTGGCTGCCTACTTTTCCTTTCTCTTCATTGACAAGCTACATTAGCACTATGAACTGAGCACTGGCACATTGTCGCCCTCTGGATTAGGTTATACACTGCCCAGAACAGTTACATTCTTCTTTAAGACTTTTAAAAAGTCTTTTGGTTCCTTATAACCTCTAATTAGCGTCCAGAGAAAGAGTCACACACTCTTCTGTAAGAGAAATTCTTTTTAATTTAGTGAGAATGATAAGATATTTTTGCAAAAGGTTTTTACAGGAGTAAAATACAACCAAGAAAAAAGCATTTCACTTAAACATTCAGCACAAAGACCCATTCCATAGGAAACATCACCAGAAACAATCCATATACCACCTTTAGTAAAACATAACTCATTGTTTTTAAGTTACCCACAAGGGAAGGAAAAGAGTAACAGAAGAAAACAGATTAAAAGGGGTAAAGAGAGAAGAAAGAGAGAAGGAGAGAGAGAGAACAGTTACTGGCAAGGAGAGGGAGGGAGAGAGGCAGACAGCATGGAGTCTTGTGTATAGAGTTCAGTTTTCCCTCCCAGGCAGGATGTCCGGCCAGTGCCTTCCAGGCCAGAGTGAGTTGAGCTGTAGCCAGTCACAAGCTGCAGGGGTGTGGCGTGGTTGGGCTACCAGGCAGCTCAGCCTTGACTGACAGCCGGGCTGCAGGGCCTTCAGCTCTGCCATGTGCTCTGCGTGGGCTGCAGACCTTGCCTTCAGCTCTGCCCTGTGCCCTCAGCACAGACATGATGTGCAGGCCTTACCGTGGACCTGCAGGTCTGGGCCCAGCCCTTCCCCACATGTACACACACAAAAAGTGAGTTGGTTCTGACCCATATCAATAATTCAGTGAGATTTGGATCCAGGATCTCACACACATGACCTGAAATGCATGTACTCCCTTTCTGTGTATCAGGCTGTGCCACCTGATGACTGTGTGATTTCCACCTGAAGCTGCATCCATGTACACATGCTGGAGCTAAGGTTGTGGTGTCTCCTTGTATGACCTGTTGGGTGTATGTGTGCTTGCATGTGTATGTTACACATGTGCTGGACTGGACATGCATCTATATATACAACGCTTGAATGTCAATGGTGTGTTATCCAGACATTTCCAGTAAGGTAGCAGCAACTGTGAGGTCCTTGGGAAAAACTGGCACCAGCAATTTGTCTGCTGGGTTTTTAAGTCTAAGTCCCTAAGGAAAAGTCCTTAAGGAAAGTCCCTAAGAGGTCTCCAAGAAATAACACAAAGAATTAATTTAATTTGTTTTTTCTGCTGGCAGTCTCCAGTTTGCAGCATGTAGACTGTGCTTGGTAACCTTGGAAAATGAGGAGGGAAATTATTGTTTTGGTGGGTAACCACATCATACACTTCACTATAAAACCCTTTGGCTCCACGATAGTTATTAGAAATTGTTCTGGAAAGTTATATTATAGACCTCTCCATATCAGTACCTTTCTGGACAGTTTATTTCAATCAGTTATACAAAACCCTTTCCTTTAGCTTAATTTCCTCTTTCCCTTTTCTAGTGTTTACCCATATATGATCATGGGAACAGAGAACAATCACATTCCTCCTAAGGCAGGAAACTCCACAACTGAGTAAGTCATAGTTTTGAGATCAAGATGATGCTCTGGTAATGTGGGACACCCAGGCACAGTGTTCAACCATTAGAAGGTTTCTATGGGGACAAAGTAATTTCAAGGCAGTGTTTGAGACTTCCTAGAAGATCTTTAGCTTTGGCTTATCTTTTCAGGTAAGAACTTGCCAACAACTGCAGTCTTATTCTTCCCAAAACATAAACCCTCCAATCCTCATTGGTAAAATGCCAAACACAATTGTGCTGAGATTCCAAATTGCTATTCAAAGCATCCTAAAATCACATATCCTTTTCTATACTTTTTCCTTTTGCAATCTTGTTTTAAAATCAAACAAGCAAATTCTAATTCCTTCCATGTTCTCACCTACAGAAAGATGTTTGCACATGAGATTTGAAATCTTTATACTTAATTTTTATCTTAATCTATTTTCAGAAGTTTTTATCAGGCTTTGGGATCTTTTTCAAAACAAGGTATCGTGGGTTTACTAGGCACCAATTTTTTCGAACTCCACATACACATACTTGCTGCAAGTTGAGAGAGGTTTTATACAGACAAAAGAGAGGCTTGATGTGAGGGAATAATACTAAGATTTATTGTTAGCAAGATAAAGACTAAAGAATAACATATATAACAATTCTAATTAAGTTTGCTTATCTTATGAAGAAGATGTTAGGTATTTACAAAAGCATCTCTCCCCCTGTATCAGTCTCTTCTTTCCGAAGTAATTCTGCAGCACTGTAAAGTTTCTCTTCTATTATCTTTAAGGACACAACTCTGATTTGTCGAAGCTGGAGATTTCTCTCTCTCTCTTTCTCTCGGTCGGCTCTGCTGCATGATGACCTCAGGATTGGGCCTGTCCCTCCTCCATTCCAGCCAGGACTGGAGACCAGGGGGGGCACACCTGGACTTCATGAAGTCTTCCATGGACTGCAAGGGGATACTTGCTACACCATGGTCTGCACCACAGTCACAGGGGATAATGGGTTTGAGTCCTTTCCCCTGTTCCTGTGGGGTCTCTTCACACGAGATAGTTTTAACGGACCTCTCTCCATGGGTCACCCAGGACAACAGTTCTTCCATTCTCTGCTGTCCTTTAGGGTCACAAATAAGCTGCACCAACATGGATTCCTCACTGGGACTACAAGTCCTACTCGAGACAACTTGCTCCGGGTAGGTTTCTCTCTCCATGGGCCACAAGTCTCTAGCAGGACTCTGCTTCATTTCAGGCCTCTCACAAAGGGTCACAGCCTCTGTATGCTCTCATCTGCTCTGGCACAGGCTCCTTCATGAGCTGCTGGGGGATCTTTGAACCCCAGTAATCTTCTACAGGTAGGAGGGTTTTTCAATTTTCAGTCTTTCCCCTGCTGGAGGGAGAGAGGGGGACACTCCCTCACACCACTCTGTTCTCTCCTGCTAGACTGACCTTGGCATAGTCTGTTATCTCAAGTTCTCTGCTGTCCGCCAAGCAAGGATTCCTTCTGCAACATGTTTCAGGTGGGCAGTTTCTCTCTGGAGTTTTATCTCCAGTGTTACACATCCCGTGTGGGGAGGCTTCAATGCTACACTTGCCCCCGGCCCAGGGCCAGGGGAGNCTTCAATTCTACACCTGCCCCCGGCCCAGGGCCAGGGGAGAGGGGGCCTGTTGCCTCCCTCCTACATCATGGCTCCAAATTTCTTCTGCACAATCCACCTTCTCTTCTGTTTTCTTAAATATGTCATTAGCAGAGGCATTACTAAAACTTTTGATTGGTTCTTCTCCAGAAACCCACCTGGACCTGACTATTTCAGCCCAGGGGTGCTGTTGAACTCATGACACAAGGTTAATTAAAAAATTACAATCAGAGCTGAAATTATAGGGAATCATGATAGTGCTGCTGAGTAAAGGATCTGGCAGCAATTTAATACAATATTTTCTGCCTGAGAGGAGGAGATGGCAGTATTTCAGATCAAAATATTATATTCAGATATCTTTCATAGACAGAAAGCACAACAAAAATCCTCAGAACCAGGCTAAATCACATTTCTTTAGTTGTATGTTTATATGTTATAATAAAATTTTACTGTATAAAGATAGCCACTATTTATTTATGACATATTTGGTTCCATTTTCAGGACACAGTACGCCAGCCAGAAGAGGGAATGCAATTTATCAGCCCTGATGTGCAGTATTGTGCTGACAATGACGAGGACACTGGTGATAAATTGAGCCAAATGAGATGCCTCCAGATTAGATCCATATTACAAATTTTCTTCATGAAGAGAAGGAAAAACCTTGTCATTTACCAGAGGGAAAGAAAAGGATTCATGCAGCAAGTAGGTAAATTTTACTTTGGCTTTTGAACTGGTTGTCACTAGCAACGGAAGGTGCCAAAATTCTGCAATCCCATTCTTAATATACTGTACTGCTAGTTTCATATGCTTTTCACTGGTGCAACTCTGGAGGCAATTAAGAAGCTGTTCTCCTTTGAGGATCTATAATTAAATTAATGGTAAAGAGCTGTGAAACAAAGACCATTGCTTGAAACAAATATTACCTGTGGATTGGCAGAATGTGATATTTCAGTAAGTCTTTGAGTCATTCCCATTCCTAGTTCCTAGAAGAAAGGAGGGATATCATTGTGTGTATGAAAATGGCTAATCTCTTCTGCACCTTCCTTAAGGCTAATGTTCATCTACTCCAAGATTTTGGGGCTCAATGTCATTTCTAAAAGTTCAGCCAGTGAATGTGGGAAACAATAGAGAGAATTTTCACTAAGAACGGTGAATTCCACTCCATCACCTCCTGGGTGCACAAGAACTGCTATATCTACTGTGTTAGATAAAGGAACCATCTACACCTATATCATTCTGAGATCAGCTAGGTACAGACACTTAGGAAAAGGCACCAAGAAAAGAGGGTCTTTCCCCAGTATGTCCTTACTGAATATAGGCTCTTAATCTGAAGCTAATTTGGCTTAATTTTAAATGTACAAAAATAGACCTTCAGAAATATGATTAAAACTATTTCTAGCTCTTCACAATATCACATTAAAATGAACTGTAGTAACTCTTTTTATCAGCTTCGTAATGTAAAATATGACAAAGTGTTAATTTTCTTCTCAGCCTCAGTTTAGACCTCATTCTTTCTAGTTAACTCTTACAAATAAAAGATATTTCAAGCAAATAAACACTGTGAATTCAGGTCTCTCAGCTGAATAAGATCCTGATGCAAAAACACACTTGCCACAAGGCCACAGGAAGGATATCTTATCAGGGGTTGGGTGGCAACTAAACATAGCAATCATGAGAAGGCTGGAGCCCCAGGTGTATCACAGCATGGGGCAGGAAGAAGTTCTGCAGAACTTGACTTCTGGTGAGCAGGTGTCCTGGTTATAGTGGCCCTGTTCAGCCACTCCTGTATGGGGCTCTCAGTAGCAGGGTCTGCCAGACAGAGACATGACAAAATACCACTACTTGGGTTTTCTCTACAGTCCTTTTCTCAGACTATTTCTGCATCTAGAAAGAGTTTTTTAATAGATACATATTATAGTGATAATGTAACTAAATTTATCATCCACCCATACAATTGCAATTGATTTTCCTCTAAAGCTGGTCTTTTCTCCATAGTTCTTGCATCTAATTATCACCAATTTTAGCCCAGGAAGGAGATGATTGAACAATGAAGAGATCAATTGTCTTGGCAGCAAAAGAAAAAAAATCAAATTAGTAAACTGGGAATTTTAGATGGCAATTTGATCTTTAAGACATGTCGTGCTAAGAGGAACCATGCAGAAAAAAGTTTATATGTGGAAAGTCAATTGAATTCAGTATAGCAGTATCAGAGGCTTCTGTCACTGAACTATCAGAGTAATTAATTTCCATCCAATATTTGACAATAGTAAAGTGTTCTGTACAAAATATGTGTAAGTCAAACCCAGCAAAGTGATAATACATTGATCTGAAAGAGAATAACGTTATTCTCTGAGGATATAGTCTGTTTTGTTCTACAGCAATATTCCACCAGACTCAAATATAATGATTTATTAACACACCAAAAGTACCCCAGCAGGCATAGTTAATATTTTAGTACCTCAGGTGATGGAATGTGACAGTTTCACTTGTTGGTCTGACCTTTATTTTTCTTTGTACCATAATTTCCTAGAACTTCCATTTAACAGGAGAACATGAAACTAGAGAGATTCTTTTAGATAAGTCACAATAATTTCTCACATAGCTTTTACATTTTTTTTCTAAATGAAGCTTGTTCTTCAAAGTGCACACTTCAAAATAGTTCAGAGTGGTTCACTAAGAACAAAAAAAATTGCTAGAAAAAACATAATAAAAATAGCAATTAGGAAGCCAAGTATTTTGGGCTAAAATTTTATTTTAGTTCAGTATTTTGAACAGTTTAGTATTTCAGGGAATATTGCATACCAAAAAACACAGATATAACCATGAGGAGAGCAAATATTTGTTTAAATCTGTAAGTAAAAGAACAAGGTACTGACTGACAGCTTCATTAAATTTAGATGCATTGTCTCCCAACTTCTACTGCAAAAGCTTCAGGAGCAATTAATTTCCTTGCTACCAGTAGTGATGACATATCACAGACCAAGAAACAAGAGAACTGAAAACAAAACAGGCAAGGCATGCTAATTAAGGAATCTGAGGAGCTAAATCCTGTTTTGGTAATTTATAAGATTGTTTCCCCTTTCTTTCTCTAATATTATTTCATCATCTTTCTTCAAAAATATAATTTATTGGAAAACAGAGGTATTTTTCTTATCAAGCCGATGTAATATTTTAGTTTTCTGTAGAGCTGGGTATGACAGTTTTCTTGCCTCCATCAGTTTTTCATTTGCATCCCCAAGTCTGAGACATGACTGCTGTGTTTTCTGCAATAGAAGGAGAGCACCACATTACTGAATTGACCAGAAATATTATCAAAAACCTGTAAGGGGGGAAGTGATTAAATTATCTCATCAGTGTTAAATATTTTATGAAGACAGAAGAACTCAACTCACAAGAAAAATATGCAGGTAAGACCCATGCAGGATAACTTTAGACTAGGGAGGCAGGTTGGTGAACTCCATTTGGAGTTACCTAAGAGAAATGCACTCCTCCAGTAGATGAATCAGAGCACTTAGAGTTACGCTGCTGCTCTGAATCATTCTCTGCAGGTACTTTTCTTTATTCACAGGAAAGAGGAAGCTCAGAAAATCATCTCATGTAAATAAAAGGTAGTGCCAGTGCCTTGAAGAGTCTGTTTGGGTCTTTCAAAGGTGATGAATGGCATGCATAAACACAGAATTTATGGTAAGATTTCTTGAATCACTCAAATGAGCTAGCAACTTCACTCCTATTTTCAGCAGTGTATTTAAAGCCAATGGGTTTAATTCTTAAATCTCTGCTGGTCCATTTGAAAAATGTTGCTATATTCATATTCCTCTGAAAAAATATCTCATTGAAAAGAATAAGCCTTGTGATTTACCTTCACATCCATGAACTTGTGTGTGTAGTCAAAGTGAGAGTAAGGTGTGGAACAAAAAGCTGAGGGGAATACTTAGAACATATGTTATTTCATATTGTTCAGATTTCATATAGAACAATATTTCATTTGTTAAAGAGGTGACTGTCAACTCAGGTTCTGGCACTGTTGAGAGTTTACTTGGCATCACACAACAGCAGTGACATTCCAAAAGTTAGGAGCTAGCTGTAAAAATTGATTGGTTGAAATTAAAATCTTTAATTGTATCTGGAAATGAACAAGTATGCCATTATATTTTGCACTTGATAAGTATTTTTTATAGTTTTAAGATATAGTTTCAGGCACAGCAGATAGGATTATTTTTTGAGAGACTTTCTGTCTCTGATTACTTTGAATAAAGAATGTTTTCACTGTGCTTACACGGTACAGTTTTAAAGGTAATTCTGTGTCCACACTTAGTGTCTGAGCAGTCCAAAGTGCCCAAGGAACCAAACTGTTCTCAAATGGCAGAACGCACACTAAGAGTGTAGCCAGTGCAGGAAGTAACCAGCAAATAATTTTGTCAAAAAGGCAGGTTCCTCTTTGCTTCTGTCTCCATTAATTCTTGACTAACCAGCAACAGTTGGTTATCCAGACTTCAATTCTGACCTATGTGCTAAAACCTCGCTCCATTACACAAACTAGTTTGAAAGAAAGTTGAGTGACATCACTGTAGACTAAAACCATAACCAGCTTACACTGGCCTTCTTAAGTGTCTGGTATTCACATTAAAAAATATGTACATGGTAAAATGTTGAAGAGCTGAAGTCAGTGCTTCAAATTTTAGAACATCAGCAGAATATCAGCACAGTTCACTGGAGACAAAAAGGACATTAGATGCTGCAAGGTATTCTATCAAAAATACTGAAGACTTGTAGTGTTAACTTGTCTGATTTTCTATTAAAACAAACGGTCTTTATCCTCAGAAGTGTGCTTAATGGCAGTTCTGAGGAAGGAAGTAAAACCACTGTGTTAATTTGTTATCCTGTTACAAACATCCAGGCAAACTTAGCCTCCAGATATATTATATTGTAATTCCATTCCCTCCTGCAGTTCTGTACCTTGGCCACTGCATCAATTTCCAGCACAGTGTAAGGGGAGTATGTTTGAATTAGATGATCAATGGAGCATAGAGGCATGAGAAAGAAATCATATTAGGATGTGAAACCAGCTAGAATATTGTACAATGTAAATTCATGGCACAAGTTAACTGTAAGGTCTATAGTGCCTTTTAGTAAGTCAGCTTGATACCCCCTATTATCAGAGCTGAGTTCTTCCTTGCTTTTGCAACATACTGCAAGATGGATACATCTACCCTTGAAACACAATGGTAGAGGTGGGGTGAGAAAGATGATGATGAGAGGAAGATTACGTGGGCAGGGATCGCTCGCCCCTTGCCCCACACTAGGGCATACGCAGACTGTTGCTATTAAGTAATGGTTGGGCGGTGTTTGGCTGCCATTCAGGCATCACCTTATACTGCACACTGGCCCTACGCAGTGTAATGTGGAACTGATAAAATGGGGTGTCAGGATTGCTGAGTTGAGCGACACTCATCCTTCCATCGAGACTGTGTTGCTCCGCGGGGACGCCCGCTAAGCATGGGTGCCGACCAGCTGCTGCAGATCCTGATAGCCCTGGCCTGTCTGTGTAGGTAAGCACAGTTTATTGATAGGAAGCAACCAAGAAAGCAAATGTTTTAATATCCTTTTAGTGTTCCTTTAATTCCCCTTTATTTAATTAATACTGTAATAAAAGTTGTCCATAGTATTTCCCTGTAATTCCCCTTTCTACTAACCAGTATTGTGTTAATAGTTATCCATCATATTGTGTTAAGATCCTTTTTTGGTATCCCTTTAACTCCTTTTTTACTAGTTAATACTGTATTAAATGCTGTTCATAGTATTTGTTTTAATGTCAACTGATAAAGTAGTTATTTTGTATTCTTTTAGTTTTTGATTCTCTTTGCTAAGTTTATTATTGTTATCATGCTCACTGCAATAAAAGATATTTTGTGTGTTTGAATGTCTGTTGTACTTGTCTTTATTCTGGCCATGTATCCTTAACGAACCGTTACACACAGGAATAGGGGGAATGAGGAATAGGTTCTGACAGAGAAATATGATAGAACTGGTCAAAGAAGGACTCCTGAAGTGACAGTCTAGAATTTAAGGTACCACGACCTCATTAGTAAGATTCAGGCTGAATCCTTTTAATAATATCAGACTTATTTCCCAGCTTCATTTACATATGTTTATATGCACCTAATCTTATTTTAAACACCTAAACCCAGGATGCAGCATTGCTTTCCAGCTGCCACCCAGCCATCATTGATGGCAGAAGAGTCTCTCAAGCTTTTTGAGAGACAGAAATTTATTTCAACACATCCTGGATGGAGGGACAGAGCCTTCATTACAGCAGAGAAAAGGCACAATCTTTGTGAGCACAGCAAAACATCCATTTTGGTTATCCATGTGTTGGTTTTCTGTTTTGTTTTTGTTTTGTTTTGTTTTTTTTTTGTTTGTTTGTTTTGTTGTTGTTGTTTTGGTTTTTTTTGGTTTTTTTTTTTTTTTTTTCCAAAACTATAACCATAGTAGATTTCATAGGGATGTATCTATCAGATCTCAAGGAAGCAGGTGCCTGCTCCTTATCATTACATGGGCTTTCCCTGCCTCCAGGCCTCAGCTGCAGTTTCATGGGAGCAGCTGTTAGCATATTCTAGTGCAATCTCTCTCTCATATGTATTTTTGAACTGAAAAAGAGCGCCTTAAGAGAAAAAGTAGAGAGACAAAGAAAATGCATCTGTTTTAGGATATCCATCTTGAGTTGTCACTTCATTCTACCAAAACCAGAGGAATGTTTTTAACTGGAGTAAATCCATCCGTGTCAGGTCTTTGTGTTCACAGAGTTACTGTTGCTGTACTGTTGTTTGTACAGACTTCATCTGTACAAAGCAAACAGACATGCCAGTGAGTACTGGAAGCAGCATAGCTCAATACTTTGACTAAACAAAAACTAATTAGGAATCCTTCATTCCAGAGAACTGAGTGAATTAATTACCTTTTTTTCGACTTCTTAGCTGTTAATTAAGTTGAAAAGCTGAGTCTATCACTCATACATCCATTACACCAAAGGATGATTTATTTGCCGTCTGAATACTGCAGTTGCTCTTTGCTAAGGGCAAGACTGCAGAAAGCATCATCTTTTCTCAGACTTCTGTATGTTTGGAGACTGGCATTATACCTCTCTGAATATAAAAATCAAAGCACTTCACTACAAACACTGTCAATGGTGATTTTCTTATTATTACAGACCATAATTAGAAATCTCGTCTCATGGAAATGAATACAGATATCAGATAACAGTGCCAAGCCTTGGTAAACGACCAGCTGAGCCAATATGACACATACCATTATCCTATCCTAGTCACAGGTATGAGAATTCATTTGGAGGGAATTTTCATTTATGAACACTTCCACCTAGGCAGTTATCATCTATTACCTCCTTGTGAGGGCTTTTATTAATCTACTCTACACCTTATCTATCTGCTACAGCCTAGAGATTTTAACACTAGTGATTTTAAGTGTGAAATAGCACTTAAAAATGCTCCTGACATATGATAATTGACTTGAATTTACTGGAGGATTATGTACTATGTTCTTTACTGTGAAAGCTTAGGGAGTATCCAGTCCATATATATCCATATCCATATATTTTTCCATGGTAGAAATAGGAACTTTTAATTGTAAAGAAGGTTGTTTATTTCTGCTGGCTAACTGAATCTACTAAACATTCTGTTATTAGAATAAGCTTAATGTTTTCACTTCATTCACTGGGAAATATGTACTATTACACCTCCTTAAGTATTGAACTTTTTTTTTCCTCTGATTGTTCATATTTTGGAGTTATTGCACAAACTGTCTTTCTAAATGTAACAGGGGACCTTGAAAATAAGTGGATAATTGAGAATTTAAATATCTGAAAGACATTGCAATTTAAGGTGTCTATTCTGGATGACATGACTTTTTTGTAGAAAACAGGTTTCTGGATGGTTATAGTATGCATACCCTGGTGCTTTTCCAATAGAATAACTACTTTGAGAAATATTCTGCCACATGAAACAGATTTTCTTTTTTTATTCCCTGCCCATAGCCTAATTAGTTTGTGCATGTGAGAAGACCAATGGCTTGTCTTGGATATTTTCCTACGTCCTGCACTCTGATGGAAGTTTCTGAGGTGAGTATGAAAAAATTCATCATGAACAAAAATGAAGAATATTTCCACTGGAGTAAAGTTCTTTCTATAATAGCTGGTCAGTGTCCTTAAAATTTTGGACACTTCTCTGGCTCCGTTCTTCCTGAAATCTTGGCAAATCATCAATGTTTTATGGCAGCGATTTGTGCATGCATCAGTAGATAGTTTTATGGACATGATGGCCCCTGTAAGGTTGATACAATTTATGGATTAATTTAGAAAACAATTTAAATGTACACAGGAACAACCCAGTCTCTTTCTTATGTCCCTCCACACCTCAAAGGGATGATCTTTACTTGCATTTATATTCCAAGAGAAACTTTTATACCTGAATGTCCAAAATATTCCACCAAATGTCCAAATGTTCCAATTTTTTCACCAAAACCAGTTCAAATTAATTTTTTGGCGAAGATTTTTCAGGTGTGCAGACATGCTGCAGATTTTGCATTCTTTATAGACATTGTTTAATGCTTCACCAGACAAAACATTTTCAGTAACCCTTCTCTTTCTCAACCTCTGGAGAATTAGTCTGTTTTCTAGATAGAAAACTGCTGGCTTAAGATGTCTGTTTTTCATTCAGTGGCTCAAATGAAAGCAATGAAAACCAGTCAACCAAACCAACCACACACAGTGATCTGTGTGTCACATAGAGGTGACATGTAATTTTAAGTTCCTTAGTAGAGCAGCCTATTTTGTGCCAGACATTATACAGTTTATGAATATCTTCCAAACAAAATCATATTTACCAGAATAGAATTACTACCTGGGTTATTGGTGTATTTGTTTAATAACCATAAATAACAGTTATCAAGGTATTCTCTTTATAAATGACAGAAAAAGGTAGTGAAAATCTCCCATGAAACATTTCCATAATTACCCAAATGTGTTCAACTTATAATGTACAGCTACATTTTTCACTTGATACAGACCATAGTAAGAGAAGAAGAGTATTTCTTCTTTACCATGGGAATGAAGTCAGGCCAAGGCAGCCACAGTACATTTTTCAACTCTATTTTACCTCAGTATGCCAATTAAAAAAGTGAATGATTTATAGTCCTCTCCAGTCACCACTTATTACCCCTTAAATCTTCCAAATAGAGACAAATGAAGCACAGAATGTACAGCACTGACATTATAATACAGTAAAGACAATCTGTTAAATCATACATATATTGTAGTTAAATCATACATATATTGTAGTTAACTCTAATTTGGAATATAAATCTTTGTGACAGATGACATCATCCTTCCCTGAGTTTCATTGAAGGTAACTGGAGCTTAAAGATAATGAAATGTTTTATGTCTCAGCAAGCCTTTTAAGGTCAACCAAGGAAAGTACTTGTACACTGCTGTGTGAGGGCGCTATGAGCAAGTTCATTCTAGCTCACCACTCAGTGTTAGTAAGCCTATTTTCCTTCATATGATTGGGAGATTCCCAGAAGGCCGATTCATGTTTTGACTTCCACAGATTTTCCCTCTTCTATTCTTTCTGGCTCCAAGAATCTAATTTTCAAGTAGATCTGTGTTCAAAAGCTTCTGGGATATGTTACCCCTTCTCCATTTGATCACAATACTGTAAATGCATTATACTTGTGGGTCCATGCAACAGGCACTCAGATTGCAATGCCAATGTTAACTTTTGTCAACCTCTTGGAAATAAATAAAATGAACATTCCAGGATAGAGGTGTACTTTGACTAGCAAATGAAAGAAAAGATAGAACTTGAAACTCCATATTGTTTTTCTGATTAATGTAGATAGGTAGAAAGTGTATGTATCAGATAGCTATTGAGGAGCTGCCTCTGTGCACTCTGTACTTAGTTTACATCATTACAGAAGGCACCTAAAGAGTCAGATGTATATTCATTTATGACTGCCATGGACTTTTCTCTTTGTTTTTTAACACCCATATGTGATTTTATAGAATATTGTTAAAGTTATTTTTCCTCTTATAACCTGAATATCATTCTGATCAAGATTAAATATTAAAAAAACATATTTCAGAATTATAATGGAAAATTTAGTGAAATACAGTTTCAAGACTACACTTAAACCAATTTAATACTATATACATATACTATTAGTGCTTGTCAATGAAAAGAAAAAAGAGCAAGTAAGAAAAAAGAGCAAGTAAGAAAAAAAGAAATGCAGAACTTTATCAGTCAATACAGTTCATTCAAAATCAGATAACATCTGGAAATTATGTTTTGTGAAACACAAAACAAAACCAATTCTTTTAGCCTGTTTCATCTTCTCAGCTCAAAATAACTTTTCATTCTGCTACTTTAAAAGTATAGGGGTTTTTTTCAAATTAAAAGAAATACCACTGCCAACACTGAGGTAGAATTCTTTTATATTGTTGAAATGTTCTGGAGCTCTGACACAAAGTATGTGAATTTCTTTCTCCTTGAGAAGCAGGGTAGAAGAATACGAACTTGCTGTGGGACAGTGACCATTTCCCTCAGCCTATTCCAGTCATCTTTGCCTGTAAGAAAGGTTGTGGTGGAGAATAGTTAACTGTCTCATGTTAGCCATAGATTAACACAAGGACAATTACCATGGAATAACTGATAATATAAAAAAAACCCTTTTCATTTGCTTCCTCCATATGAACTAAGATAACAGGAGAGACAAACACGTTTGAAGGGCTTGTGCAGGTAACAGGTGTATTGTTAAATGTAATGTTCCAGCATGCTGATATGATTCTCAAGAGCAAACAAGTGAAAGCCAAGGGATTTTCACTAGTATACGACTGACATAAATGAGAAAGTAAGCCCAGAAACCCACTCATATTCAGAAAGCATTGTAAGGACACAGGAAAAAATTAGCAGGAATGAATTTGTTCATTGCAGGACTGCAAAGATTTGTTGTGAACCAATCACCTTTCACTGATATTTTCTGGACTTCCAAATGCCCATAATTTCTGAAAAATCAGCCTTAGCATTTTTAATTGTATCTGCCTAATTTTTGTAAACCCACTGTAAACACAGTGGAAAGTGCTAGATGGATCTAGAGGGTTCATAGGTGCTCAGATTTGGGTGCATACATTCTGCAATCTCCCTTTTTCTCCAACAGGGAAGACATTTATGTACCATGTATGGTTTATTTTATTACACTGTTATTTGTTAACATCAGATAACCACTTTTTTATCTAAGAATACCAAAAGAGGATGTTTTCTTTTCACTTGGGAAGTGTTTCTAAAGAATAATCCTTTTGGAGAGAATCGCAGTAACAACCTCTTTCCCAGGTATCTGAAGACTGGCAAACCAATGGACCTCAGCTTCCTTGAAATGAGCATTTCTGCTCTCCCTCCTATTAGGTTTAGGATAAAAAAGGAATTGAGGTAATTTGCTTCAGCAGAAGGTAGGTAAGGCATGACTTTGTGAAGAGAACCTATGTACAATGGATAGAAGCAATCCAGTGGAAATCAATGGAAGTGTTCCTCCCCAATTTTGTAAGGTGATAAATTAAATTTGTCAGTATTTAATCTTGTTAAAGCTGGTGAGATCAAGCATATGTTAAAACATACATATGTTATAAATTCACAAGAAAGATTGTCAAGAATGTTAAGGTCAGATTGAAAATCTAGACCTCTAAACCTCATATTTCTTTTTATTTATGATGCTATAAAAACACTGAAAACTATGGCCTAGGCAGATATAGCTCCACAGAGACATTATCTCCTCAAACCCAACATTGCCAAACTGATCTGTTACAAGTAATCTGTCAGATTTAGGTCTTATCAAGTTTAATTTGAATGAAAAGCGTAATTGGAAACCTTCAGTAGCACAAGCATGGCTACTTGCTAATGTGTGAAAGCCAAGGACAGGCAATTAAGGTTTTCTGCTCCATCTCTTTTTTCCTGAAATACTTTATATTTAAATCCAGAACATATTTGTGGATTTATGTCTGTACCTAGAAAACAGACAAGGGTCACAAGCTTTTTCTAGTGATGGGAGCATGGTGTCCTCCATCATCCAGTTGCTGTTATAAAGCCCTTTCTGAGTGATGCCTTAAAATCTCTATTGTATAAAATTTTAGAATAGCTCTTTTAGCTTTTTAGTACTTTTGGCTCTTTTAGCACTTTTAGCTCGCTAAGAACCTTTGTATTAAATACCTAAAATGCTGTTTAATGCTCCTTGTCAAGAATTCCAACAGACAAAAATTTTAGCAGGGTGAAAAATATCAGTAAAAATGTACTTTGGCTAAGACATACCAGGGTCACACCATTTGATATGACCAGTCAAAACTACTCAGGAGCCTTGAGGCCACTCCAAGAAGAACAGAGATGATGAATGATGAGGGTTGGAAGGAAAGGGTGGTCATCTTAGGACCACAGGCTCAAATATGAGAAGTGTGATGAGGCCAGGATGATGGGAGAGATGGTTTTGGGGATGGGTGTAACCAATGAGGTAATGTCCAAATGTTATAATTAGATGATATTATAAAAATGGAAAAGCCCTATAATGTCACTGTGAAATATATTTTGTGCACCAAAGTCACCACAATTAAAGAGCTGCTTTTTGTCTTCCTGTACTCAAAATTGTCCAGAGAATTATTTCTCCAATTTTAGGCAACCTGACTGATCTAATTCTGAGGGAATTTCAGCTCTCAGTAGGGAAGGATCTGTTGCACTCCTTGAGACTGAGTATATCAAATGATACTTTCGAAGGAATCCCCAAGGCAATCAGGTTGCGACAGGATGTAAGAAGTGAAATGCTCAGCACACAGTGTGCCCTAATGCTTCCGTCATAAGATTGCAGTTGGAAGGAGAGCTGGAGCATGTTTAGCTTCCAGCTCAGAATTCAGGTACCTACAGTTTGCCTACATCTTGCTTTACACACCAGAGTCCTCTCATAAATCATTAAATAATTTTTTCTCATTAAAAAATAGCCATTAAATGGATGGTATGCACCGTTATGCTGCATAAGTTCTTAAAAAGTCTGTGCCAACTCTTTTAGACTCAAGATTGTAGAATGCATAGGCAATGAGGAAGAGCTTACCAATTTTCACCCTGGATATTTGTACCTTTGCAACAATTAGGAGAGTTTGCTTTATGGGCTTATATCATCCTCTGGGGTATCATCCTGATTCTCTAAAACTCTACATATCTCTAATTTTTATGTATCTCTCTTCTGAAGGAAAACCTCCAAACCCTATTCCACAGAAAGGATTACCCAAGTATGCAAATATCTAGGAGAAAATTAACAAGAGTAAGTCCATGGATAACTGCAGTCTGTGTATGCAAATGTGTAACCTACTGCATTACAGTGAACTGTGCAGATGGCCAACAACCTCTCAATCAGCTTACAGCAGAAAGTCTAAACTGATTAAATTTACATCAGATTTATGTGATTAACTATCATAAAAGTTTTAGTTACATTACTGAAAATTATCTTCTTATACTGTATCTTTATAATCAACCATGTCAGTGTGTCTTGTTAAATCCAGTTGATTAGGAAATGACTTTTTAAACCTACAAAATCCAACGGTCCCTCCAGTCCTGAGACCAGCTTTGCCAACTGCTCGTAATTTGTAAAAAATCAAAAGGATTTCCAGAGCATATAAATATAAAATAACCTGCTGCTAACTCAGGGACTTGTGAGCAGAAGGAAAAATATCTGACTTTAACAAGCTGCTTTTCAGAACTTCTGCTCCTGCAGTCTTCTTGTTTCTGAAATGGAATAATGAGAACTGAACATCCTTGATGCCTTATACCATCACTGCAGCAAAATCTATAAAGGTACCAGAAGATTTTATTTCATATTTTGTTGCATCCTCATATTTACATAGGCCCGCAAGCATAAGTTATATATATATTGTAAAGTCAGACATTCAGAATTAGGGTAAATTGTTTTATATAATGTGTAGGAAAAACACTAATTTGACTCCAGCTTATTTGTATCTTGCTTTGCGAATGGGTTCAAATTACCTGAAAAAAACCCCAGGTAATCCTGTAGCTGAAATCTGTACCATAATATGTAGGGAGAGTGGGGGCAGGAATAAGGAGAGAAGCTGTGGCTCATTGCATGGACCAAAGGTGTACGGTCAATAACAGAGCTGACTGTTCTCCTTTGCTGTGGCTGATCTCACATTTCTGAGGGGTTCTTAGTACAGGCAGTTTTGCAGTGCCCAACAATTGTTTTAGCAGGTGATAGCTCCATGAAATTGAAACAGAATTTCCTGGGATGAAGAAAAGACTTTTCTTTTTTTCTTTCCTGCAAAATTTCAAAGCCACTCTTCAAACAGTGGACATGTTAGCGCTTCTCAGAAAGGAGAATGAAAAAAGGTCATCTGTATTTGCTACAAGGGAACATTGAAGAATTTTGCTTTTGTCAGTAAAGCAGAGATTTTCAGAATGATTTCATGGCTTTTTAGCTAATGGGTTACATGTAGCATAGGATGAAGCATAAATAGTGGCTTAAGGATGTTCTTTCCAATCTGCATTGCTTGTCTTACTTGCTTATCACTTGGTTTTATCTGCTTATGAGCCATGAAGTCTGTTAGCTTTGCTAACATTATCAGTACGCCCTTTGAGTACTGATAATTCAGATACTCCTTCCCTAAATGAAACAATTTACATATTTAAAATTCCTCATGTACATATACACACAGAATTATATACATACATGAATATATATGTGCATATATGTAAATATATTCAAGTTCATTAAATGTATATGCATATAGGTAATAACACCAACAATAGTTCTATTAACTCTTTTTCCCCAGGCCAGCAGTAAAAAAAACATTGAGCTCCTAAATTCTGAAGACTTAATTTGTACATAATTTTGTAATTTATTTGTGTTTAGCACAAAGGAATCTACAAAAATTCCCTATATGTCTTTGACATAATTTTGCTAGGTTTACTGCTCTCATTTTGCAACCATGGCAGAAAATAGCAACTGTTCACTGTGTGTGACACTTTGCAAAGATTAATCTATAAAGTTTCATGACTGCACTTACTTCTCCCATGGTTTGTGGCTGGGAAAACTCCTGTGAACACACCCAAGGACATGTTTACAGCCTGCACAGTGGGATATAGTCAAGTCAGCTCTCAGGGTACAGCTTTGAAGCAGCATCCTGTGAAGACAGAAGGATGGGTGCAGGGACAACTGAGCTTTGCAATTGGCACAACATCAAGCTCGTTAGCATCTGCCTGACAAGGCTCTTAGGAGAACTGATGTGAAAGGGTGTATTGGGATGATGAGATTAAGGATATCTGCATTGCATTCTGTCCAGGTGCCTTAAGAGCCCTTCTTTGAGGAATTTGACTTCACCGCCAGGTTCAGAAAAAATGCCTGTGGTGTCCCTTTATTTACACCAGTAACCTTAAATGGCCAGTGCAGGATCTTGACTGGTTGGGAAGCTTCTCTATACAGAATTTTGTACTGATAGAACAGGGTGGGCTCATGTTTATACATCTTGCTGGCTGGCCTACATGAGTTAGGTATTAAAAAAAAACAACCCAAGCCCCAGAAAGGAAGGTACAAGCAAAAATGGTCTCAGAGGGAAAAGTTACTAGCAAAACATTACTTCTTACACAAGTACTCCAGTGCACTATCTAATGTCACTAGGAGAATTGCTCCAAACTACAGGGAAGTACCATCTTGAAAAGTACCCTCCACTAGTACATTTCCAATCAAAATCTGAATGATTCTGTGTAGTATAAATAACATTTCTACTAGTATATGCCAATGCAAGAAAACTCTCTTAGGTGCAGAGAGATAAATATAACTTAGAAAAAAAATAGGACTTTAGCTGCATAGCTCCTCAGTAAGGACTCTCTTCTTGTTAAATAGCCACTATCATTACAAAGCTCTTCATATCCATGTCTCCTGCCTAGCAGGAAAAATTGTACCAACTAAAATCGCTAAAGAAAGATGTAGCTCATGAAGTCTACATTCTTATTGCAAGGCAGGATAATAGTACTCTAACCATTTCTGCCTGGATTCAGGTCACCTGTGATGCTGTTCTACTGTTTTTGCAAGTCCAGAGGACAGCAATGAAAATGATCAGGGAGCTGGAGCACATCTGCTATGAAAACTGGCTGAGGGACTTGGGATTGTTCAGCCTAGAGGAGAGAAAGACCTGGGGAGATCTTTAAGTACCCTCCAGTGCCTGAAAGGGGCTACAAGAGAAATGGAGAGGGACTTCTTACAAGGACCTGTAGTGATAGGAGAAGGGGCAATGGCTTCAAACTAAAAGACAGTAGGTTTAGATTAGATATTAGGAAGAAATTCTTTACTGTTAGGGTAATGAGTCACAGGAACCAGTTGCCTGGAGAATTCGTTAATTACCAATCTCTGGAAGTGTTCAAGACCACAATGGATGAGGCTTGGAACTTAATGATCTTTAAGGTCTTTTCCAACCCAAATTGTTCAATGATTTAACGATTCTATGAATCTACAGTCAGTACTTCACAGTTTCCCCTGTAGAAAGCTTTGCCTAATATCTAACCAAAAAGTTTCTTATTAAAGTCTCTTACTTCTCAACCTAATGACCTTGGGGAAGATAAGTAGCTTTCTCTCCCTGTAGAGTATCTTTGTAATACTGAAGTCTTTATGAGATCTATATCAATGGCATTTTATCAAAACCTACTTCTAAACCAGTATTGCTGCAATTGTAAAAAAAATGAAATCATGAATATGTGCAGTCCAGAGTTCACTATTTAAAGAAGCGAAAATTAGCACTGCCACAGTCAATGACTTGCAAATTGTAATCCATGAGCAGTGGAAAAACTGGATGTTCTTTAAAAGCCATCTAAAAAAAGAAAACCTGTTGTGAGTAGGCTAAATTAACTGCAAAGGGGCCAGTGCCTCAAAAGTCATTCTAAATATCAGAAAGTATTGGGAACCACTGATGTTCTGCTATTCATGCTCAAATTAGGTAATTTGCATCTAGTTTGGATGTACTTACTAAACACTGAAGCAAATAGAACATGACTGAAAAATATTATTTTGTCCAAGGCAAGAAGTAAGAATCATTCTTCGTTGCTTAAGGTTTGTTGTTTGCATTTTAACCTATATACAGAGATTGACCTAGTGGTGAATTCATCCAGCTGTGTCATGGACTAAAAGAGAGCTTTTGAAACAGGAAAGAGCTTTTAAAACAGGAAACATGAGTACATAGATAGAATGAAAGAAAGAAAAGGATTAAAGGCTAAGAGACCACACAAAGGCTTAAAAGTATCAAGCTTCCTAAAGGACGAAAGAAAATTTAAAGTAAGAAATAAGTGAATAGAAACAAAGATTCAGAAATATCATGGACATTCAATTAAAGGAAAATTTTCCTGAATTAGAATGATAAGAAATTACATAAAAAAGAATTATGGCTGTTTAAGATCATAACTTAGAAAACATTTATGATCATTTCAAACAAAAGTCACCTGTACAACTAAGCTTCTATAAGTCATACATAGTAAGAGTATTATTAAAGCCTGCAGATTTTTCCCTGTAGTGGGAAAAATCTTTAAAAAATAATATAATTTAAATTTCAGTAAAAAACATTTTTTTCTTTCAGGTTTTCATAAAAGCATTTGTTTATGAAGGACTGACTGAAAAATCCAGACTGCTGAAAAATTAACATCTCCTTTAAAATTAAAAGGCTCTGGTTTTGTTTTTTTTTCCTTAATTTCAGAAATTCCTTCTGTAACTACTGACTGTGAAATTCTCTGTGTCTGGCTATCATCAAAAATTTCTTAGACTTCACTATCTTTTTTGGGCATCTTGAGGTTAGTGTGAAGTATACTGTAGTTAAAAGAATGTTAGTAAAGTTAAAAGAAAAAGGATCAAACAGTATAATTTAATAGGTTATGCACAGAATTTATAACTGGAATCCTACAACTACTGAATTCTATAAAAATATCCTCTTTCCTCATTAGATATGAGGCACTGGTTTTTTGAAGCCATGGTATGGTCTACAGGAAATCTGCCTAGTCCAAGAGAAAGATAGAAAGGGAGGGTGAGAGGGAAGCAGGGAGGGAATCCCTAAGAATTTATATCAAGAAAGGAAATTTTATTTGTTTCCTAAATACTCAAAACCAAAACTGAAACTTTTCCCACTGAAATCAGCAGGACTTGAATTCCTTGGTAAATTGATTCAACTCACATACTCAGAAAGTATTTCAAAAACCAAAGGGAAGATACTGCACATTTTAAAGATTCTGCATTTTGCAAAGGAATTAGTTGTCATTCCTGTTTATGCATCCCTGTCAGTGACAGCTTGGAGCAGATTATACTTTACATTTTAGAGAAAGGACAGACATGAAAAAACTCTTGAAAAGCTATAAAATGTGGAAATAATTATTTATTTGGATTCCTGCAACTTCATGCAACTGTAGTTTGATTTTCAGTTAAGCTCAGTATGAGGAAATATTTCCTCTGCTTGCATGTTGACAAGTAGAATCACTATGAACCTCCTCTCCCATGCCAAAATGTCAGGAAACTAATAAAATATATTCAAGGCATTGGTACAGGCATATATGGCAATTTAAAGCAGGGTTGTCACTCAAGTTAAAGTTGCTTGAGCTGTGCAAAAGGCAGAGTAAAAATTAAGATCTTTTTAGAAATTAATTGTGGTTTTGAAAAAATATTTTGAAAAGTATTGTGGTTACTATTTGGCACAAAAAGACTTACCGCAGGTGTCACATTTTCCACATAATGTTGCTGTCTGATACTTTGATAAGCAAGCCCCATCTGGGACTTGGGAGAGTCTATAGCAGCATAAAAAAATGATTTTCAGAGGATCCATTTACTGTGCTCCGATTCATGGTGCAGGGTGCTCTGAGGGAGAGCGTAGGAGTGGCACTTCGCCAGTGCAAGATGGGGAGATGTCCACTGTAAGGTTTTCACCACCCTGTCCTCCCACTGTTGACAGGAGCACAGTGCACGTGACCAGAATGGCACCAGCCAGCAGAAGATGCCCTATAACACTACAGGGTGGTCTCCAGAGGTACAGCCCCAGCTGTCTCCCCAGTACCTCTATTCCTTCAACTCTTTCAATTCTCCTGTGTGGCTCAGTCATATAGACACAGCCTCTACCTTGCTCAGTTGTTCACATTTTGTCTTTGCTTAAGATTAATGTTTTACATTAAGTGATGGAAATGGGTGAATGTGTGTATATTTAAATACAACTTAAAACAGTTGTTCTTCTTTGGGTTACATTCGTGAGACAATGAAGAGAAGATTCTACCTGAATTTATTTTCTTGAGTGTCCTCTAAGCATGTATGAAATCTGCTGAAATACATTTTCTGATAAGGAAAACACCTTACATCTAAGGATCCTATTAGTGCTATACAGAAAGCACTTAAAATCCCAGGTACTTCAGCCCTCGACATAGATGAGATGAAATCTCTCAATATAGGATACACACAAGTCATTGCCTTCACAATGACAAAGTGTGGACTGAGGATACCGCCAGGTTTCTGATAAGAGTTCCTGCTACAGAAAGCCATTTAATTTTCTACAATGCAAAACCTCTGTTTATAGGATATGTTGTAAAGAAAAAAATTGCTGTATTCACTTATTTTTAGCCTCTCATGATTCTCTTCCCATTTTTAGGGGAATGTTTGGCCTTTTGACAAGAAGATAATATGAATATAATTAATGACAGCATAGAACTATTGCTGCACATATTTGGTCAAACCTCATCTTAACAAGATTTTGCTGATAACGAAGAGAGAGAGAGGACCAATGGAGTGATGGTCCAAGGCAGATGGCCAAATCTCCAGTCTCTGTTAATCTAAAATATATTGGGTTTTCATCCATAGTTCTGTATCTGCATATTACAGGCATTTCTGGGGGTGAAATTAGGAGATCCGACTGGCTGAATCAAATTTACTTTTAAACTGGAAGTTTAGGTCATCTCAACCTTACTGGTGTGCATTGAGATAGGTAATTTTCTTTTATCAAAAAAGAAGCACATCTTCATCTAAGGTGGTAGGTCTCCAGGAAAAAAAAAAGGAAAATAAAAACTAAACTTACATGCTGTACATAAGTTATTGCAACTTCCCTGCAGATGTTTGGCTTTTAACTCATTTCAGTCTTCAGTCTTGTTCATCTTTTCTTTTCAAGTAGGAAATGATTTTCGCTCCGTGTGAACATTAGTTAAACATTATACTCAGACAGAAGCAGGAAAAGCTTTTATGAATGTCATTCAGGAGGAAAAATATTATTACATATGTGAAATTGAGATTTTGTAGATTTATCAGAATTCTGATCTTCAGAAGTTTTAAAAAATAATTTTTCTTTCTATTTTGAAACATAAGACATTCAAATGTTTCTAGTTTTTCACTCCACTCAGGACTCACCATGTTTGTGGTTCTTTGTGTGTCTTGGAAAGGTGTTAAATCAAAATGTAAAGAAAAAATTAAACAGATGAATCCTACACCTTACTACCTTATCTATGTAGTCATATCCACACAAAGAATTATTTTAACGGACAAATTAGCTGTTCTTATTTAGAATAATAATCACTGAAAATAGCATCAACTGCTGAAATACAACTTTACATGAATAAAAATCTGCTTCAGTTTTCATAAAAAAACATTGAGTGTGAATCTCAAATGTTCTGAGGCCATTTTATACCATTTGGGTAACACAGGGGGGATTTGAGTTGCTAATTACATTCAGTCCTTTTATGTAAATCTCTTTTTAATACAATACAACTGCAGAAAAAACAAAGTGTACAAAAAAATAGAAATCTCCATGTGACGTACATTTCTCACACTCTGAGAATACATTTATGTTACAATTCTACAAAACATAAAGCTCCTTTAAAGAAATCTTCTGAATAGCTGAGCAGCTTTTGCAATCAAACCAGATGCAAACTAAATTATTAATATTTACTAAATGTTGATATAACAATTCAGACATTTTCTCTTGTCAGAGGAAGTGATTTCCGGATGAGACACATGTAGAGTAGTTCCTACTAAGTAGTCAAACTGCTTTTGATTAAGTTGGCAAAGCCGCAGAAAATATATGACAGGACTGTAGATTAACGACTCAGCCAGAGCAAGATGAAGTATAGAGTCACTGTGGATATAGATTTATTGTTAGATCTAGGAATCTGAATAACACATAACAACAGAGAATTTAATAGGAAATTAATCTTGTGGAAAGACACACAAATCAATACAATTAAAATCATTGCTCTTTGAAGTTATTTCTCAAATAGCCATCATTCATGGATGGGAACAGAGCATGAAAAGAAAATTCTGTATATAGGCATAAGTATACATGAGTATAGAATTGGTGTAATAAAAACAGTTCTTAATATCTGAAACAAACACAAAAGAAAGAAACAAACAGAAACAAACACAAAAACTGACCACTGTGACAATAATAAACATAATGAATATGTAAGAAACACTAAATTAGAGTTGCATAAAGATAAACTGGGATTTTGGTACCCCTACAAATGACCCCAAGTTTAAGGCCAGAGTTTGTGGGAAGCCTTCTTGTCTAATTTTGCAGATCTATGGTGGATACAAGCAATAGAAACTTGAATGAAAGTTGTGCAGAAAAAAACAGAGAAGTGATGCAACTGATTCTGTGCCACTGCCCCTCATTTTGTAGCATAAGAAGTTGTACATGTAAAGACCTTTTTAAAATTTTGAACAAAACTGAAAGAATATTTTCCATTCTCAGGAATTTTGGCAGATTTTGGGACTGATGAATTGGTAAACTGAAAAATAAAATCATAGTTATTTTCTGTTCTTCCTTACATCTCTCCCAATCCCAGCTCAGCAGCTTTATTGTAGCGGCTTTGTGGTAAAGCAATGAATTCATGTGTAAGGCAACTTATGGGAATGATATGAGCAAGAGGGCTGTAAGACTTGAACCTAAAGCTCTTCACTGTGCCGATAAAACACTGGTTCTCCAGAGTGATTTTCTTATGGACAAGCATTATTGATCTTGTACAAAAGAGAAATAGGTTATTTAATTCATTAGGATGACTTTTCTTCTTGTTATTCTTTCTTTTTGTTTGTTAGTTTATTTGCTTGTTATTTTGCTTTGAGATGAGAACTGGTTTTGCCTTGTAAAGAAATACCTGGCATGGAGTTTTGTCTACAGATTACAAACATTGCTCTTTCTCTATCCCCATTAAACTTTATAACAGAAAAGCTCTATACACTTGGCAAATTCTCAGTGTCATTTCCTTCTTAAGATATTTAAATTTAAGGCAGTGGAGAGGCACAAGACTTGCTTGTGATCTCTTCAACCAGAAAGAGTGGGGATTAGTCAATAAAAAAAGAAGTTAAACTGATGTTGCATAGGGCAGCCTAAAAGTCAAAGAGATGCCATACAGACTGTCTAGCTGGAACTAAATAGTGAAGTGGGTGTCAGTCTCCTCCCCCAAATAACAAGCAACACGACAAGAAGAAATGGCCTCAAGTTGCACCATGGGAGGTTTAGATTGGATATTAGGAAAAATTTCTTCATCAAAATGGTTGTCAAGCACCAGAATAGGCTACCCAGGCAAGTGGATGAGTTAGCATCCCTGGAGGAATCTAAAAGACACGTAGATGTGCTACTCTGGGGCATGGTTTAGTGGTGGATTTGGCAGTGCTGGATTAATGGATGGACCTGATGATCTTAGAGGTCCTTTCCAACCTCAATTATTCTATGCTTCTATGAAGAAAATGTTTTGCCTGCATGCAAATGACCTGCTGAAGTTTTCACAAGAGCCTTGTCGAGGTGAATATAACATATGATGACAATCAGACTGCTCAGCTGGCGTCATTCAGAGCAATAACCCTGTCTCTAATAGAATACGGAATGTTAAGAAACATTTTTGTGCTGATTGTATTTGATTTATGGTCACAGAGGAAGGATATAAATTATATGACTAAGACTTTTACCATAACCTATATGACCATCAAATAAAGGTTGAATTTTATAGAACTTATTAATCATAAAGGCCCAGAACTTGAGAAGTTATTGATTTCAACAGGAGTGAGACATTTAAACATTACTAAACATCTGGACTTAAATTAATGGGGAATGATGTCTTTAATTCATACTTAAGTAGAATGCCTATTGATTGATTTGAAAATATAAACCAAGGTGTGTTAACAGAAAAGGTGATCTCCTGTATTTGTATCAAATCGTGAGTGCTGTGACTTATATTCTAATTATGTAATAATTATACACTATAACTAGAAACCTCTATTTCAAAAAGACCTTTTCCCCTGAATTTGTGAAGTTCTGTTTAGGTAGGGTAAATCACTTTCAGAAAATACCTGTCTCCCTCCACTGTCTTTGCAGATAACCTAAGATAACTAAGCTTCCACCTGGGTTAAGTGGGATTAATTAGGTGGGATAAACTGGGCACTGAAGACATCAGCTATCTTTGAAACTCTCCAGGGATCATGATTCAGCTGCAGGATTCTAAATAGTTTATTCCTAATTACATATGTTTTAAAAAATATTAATTTTTCTATCTAAAGTATTTCCATACGCTTTTCTTCATACCGTCCCTGTTTCATAAAGTTAATACTGAGGTCTAAATGAAGACTTTAGGAGAGAATGCAAATACTCCTGAAGGAGTTGCGTTCAAGCCTATCAGTTCATTTCACAGGTCCTGATTCAACAGACAAAGTATTATTAGCACCATCATGAACAAGTGATTACCATAAAATCCTTGGGATCAATAGCTTCCTAGATAAACTCAGTTGCACTTATTGCCCTCAAGAGTTAATTCAGGACCCAGCTTAGGGCAAACAGTAGAATGTCAAAAAGAATAATTTTGAATTTTGTTAGCTTTGGCATTCATTTAAGTATACTTTTATGCCAATGTGGATGAAACTAAGTTTTCCTTGCCAACATTGACTGCCACAAGTAGCCCGTTCACACATCGGTGATGACACATGGCCAACATTAAGCAGACAAAACCACCTGGAAACCTTCCCAAAGGAGCCTGACATCACTTGCCAGAAAGACAGAGGGAAATTTGTGGCAATTTAAGATTACAGCACCTAAAAAAGAAACTCTGAATTGCCTAAAATTGAGTCTTGGGACAGCACCCAGCTTTTTATCTTCTCATATCAATGCAACTGGCTGTGGTCTCTGATTATAATGGAATTCTGACCTCTTCCAGGGCAACATAACAAATTCATGAAGTCAAAGACACAGAATACTGACATTATTTCACTGAAAGTCAGATAGCAAAGCATCAGGGCAATGGAGAACTCTAAAGACAAGATTAAGGATTTGAACAGTTCTTTACCTTCAGGAAAGAGTGAAAGGGACTTTTCCCAGCATTTCAGCTGAAGAAACGGGTAAATGAAGGAAAGCAATCTGAAATAAAATGAAAACATTAATGTATAAATAATGTATAAATAAAAATGTATAAATAAAAAATCCAGTAAAATAATAGGTTATGTATGACAAACACCAGGAATATCCCTGTGCTTAATCTCCCAAAAAGAAATTGGCAATATTTTTAATATGATATTAATATAATATCAATTTCTATAATATAATTCGGTTTTGTAATTTGCTTTGATCCTGACACATGGTGTCAAGACAACACACAGCTCTGCACTCTGCAGTTCACACACATCTCCTCAGTCCTTTCTATAGCATATTTAGCAGAACCTGCAAGCCTTGGAGACTGTAACCTTTTAGAGCAGAGAACATTAGATCATGCTTATATTTTTCTTCAAAGGACAAGTTTAAGGAAAACGAAGACAAATGAGCAACACAACCTGTGCTACTACAAAATGAAAGCACCTTGGAAATGTAAAGAGTGATATGCCCTTCAAGTGCTGAAATCCAGAAGAAATTTAGAGACTCTCTAATATTATTTTTGATAATCATTTAGAGGCTTTTATCCATTTCTAGTGCTGACTTTAAATATTTTAAAGCCTTGGTTTCTCTCCAAATTATATCTCCTAATCACAACAAACTGTCAGACATTGTCAGTATCCAGCAGTGGAAATTACAAAGAGCAGCTTCACTTTACAAAAACACATATAACTGATTTCAGATTGATGAGAATGGCAAACAAATGTGCCCCAGCCTTTGATGAGCATATTTGTACAGCTTAGAATTTTTATCCCGGAAGAATAAATATGCTCTTGGCAGTTGGAAGACAGATAGCACCAGGGCTCTCTTCTAGCAACACTGAGACTGGATATGGCACTTAGTGCCATGGTTTAGTAACCACAGGAGTGTTGGACCAAGGGTTGGACTTGATGATCTCGGAGGTCTTTTCCAACCCAGTTGATTCTAGGATTCTATGATTCTGTAGGGTAGATGTTGATTTACTGTCCTCCATGAATCATTTTGTAAACTCTGGGCTGCAGTCTCTAATGGCCACTTACATATTTAGTAGTAAACCTGTGAGTAACAAATCCTGTCTAGAGAGCATGGTTTTACAAATGCCTGCTTTTCTCTTCCAAAATCCCAAATGTGGTATGTGTCTACACTTTGATACTGCAACAATTTTCCTTTCCTTACTTTATTACTTCTGCAAACACCTAGTGAAATCCTCCCACTGTGTTCAAACAAATAGACAGATCCCTTATAGGATATACTTGCCTTGTTGGCATGTATTCAGGAGTCCTTGCATTGTACCTGTTCAGTCTCTGGTGAAGGGTGAGCATAGCAAAGTTGACATCCAAATTACCGCTCTTATGACAACTCAAAGTGAGCTACTCTCCTGCACAAAGGCAAACTGTTGCTTTCCATAGGAGCTCCGAGAATGGGTTACTGCCTACACATTGTGTCTCTTTGGGCAATAGCTTCCTCCAGTACCAGTAGAACAACACAATGTAGAAGAGGAGTTTTGTTCAGAGCCACGTAGTGCTAATCAGTGTGTCTCCCTTATGCTTTAAGCAACAGATGTGACTTGGGCTTCGAATTCCTTCTGAATGCAAAGCTATATGATATTCTCCCAGTTACTGGGAAATTTAAAAGTATTATTAAAATACAGTTTTCTGGCAAATCTTGATTGTGTCCCCGTACAATATGGAAATAATTCCCTGAACCCCAGGGAGTTGCAAATCTGTCATGAAAATGTAGCAGAGTATAACTATAATGCTGTTTCAGACATCAAGAAATAACTGAACCCCAGAAAGAACTGACAGAAACTGGAACATGTGGCATATACATGACTGCACTGAAAAAGTAAAGCACCAGCACAGGGTGCAAGGGCAAGGTTCCTACCAATACACTGATGCCTTTATCTGTCCTCCATTTAATTCTACCTGTGAACAAAATCCTGCCTTATTAAAGACTCTGTATGTAGTCAAAGTAATTGTCTACTTAAACATTCATAACAGGATAAAGCATTTACTATACTTTCTTTCCCAGCAGATTTCTGCAACTCATTTACGGAATTGTAAATATTCAAGTAATAACAGCTTTCTGCACAATACAAACAATAACAAGTCTCTAATTACATTTTGTCTGTAAAAGCTAACCATCACAAAAAAGCTTTCTTCACTGGAAGACAAACTAGGTACTTGCTCATTTGCCCACATCATGGTATAATACTATCTCAAGCTGTTTGACTTTCCAGTGGTATATTTGAAGGAAAATAATGATATATAATGATTATTTTTTTTTTGGTCATACTAAGGAAATAAAAATTGAGCTTCATATGGGGATTGATAATTTAAGAGTCTTTGAATTAGTCCTAAACATATTGAAACTTGAAAACAGAACAGTTACAGCAGCAGTAACTGCAGAAAACTGAAGAAACTTTATAACTAAGTATAACATTGTAACAAAATACATTGTGCATCATGAAAAATTCATCATTCAACAGGGGGGATGATGATGTAACAATTGTGAGCATTGCAGAAGCTGCCACAAATACCAAGCACACCTGGAGCAAAAAGTGGTGCTTGGGATGGTAAATAATGGAGAGGGTTATTATCAGCCTAAAACATCACAGATTACATATATTTATAACCAATTAATCTATCAAACCATTTCCATTCATAACCAGTTAAGCTACCAATTCATTCAACACTTGCAGTACTAGTACTGAGATTGGTATGAGGTTTCCTGAGAGCCTTCTGAATAGTGAACAGTTTTTCTCTGCAGCACATGTGTGAGATATGTACATTTAGGGGAAGAAAAAAGCTGTAAAAAAGGTTTTTTTCAGAGCACCTGAGTTTTCTTGCCTGACATATAATACCTTGTACCTTTCAAAAGGTGCAGGCATCTGTAGTCCTTCCTGAATCCAGTGGAAATGCTGGTCAACATCCCTTCTAAAATTAGGTGCATACACCTAAACTTTTGACTTCAAGTGATGGATGAAACATAGAGAACTCATAGTTCCTGTTGGGGAACCCATTTGATCTGAGAAACACCTGTATGGCATCCTGCTGCAGCCCAGAGTATTTCAGTCACTGGGAACGGGAAACAAAAAATATTTGGAAGAGAGTGACCATTTTCACAAATTCAATACTATGCAGTCAGGCTCTGGGGAACTTTAGGCAGCTCAATACTTCAAAAAAAGGCAATATCTAGTGATTATATAGGTACCTCACAGAAAAACAGCCACCAAGTTAGGTTTAAAGCTCTGATATTCCTAGTTACAAAGGTTATTTACTATTCTAAATTACTACCTTGAAAGATTGATAGGAGTTACTGCAGATGGACTACCACACAGGTAAGCAGAGTAGATCTGTGCACTTCATCTTAATATGGGAACATCTACCACTAAATCTTTACCAGCTAGGTCTACCTACCATCTGCCCTAGCAAAAATTTTCAGGTGGAAAGCATATTCTCCAAATGCACTGCAAGAAGCCAAATCTACGGTGCATTGACTTCTGCTAAATGAGGAGGACCTGTGCAAAAGATGAAGCATCATGAATGTATCACCTCTCACAGAGGCTGGGAATCTGCTGAAAGCATGTGGGTAGCCCAACTCTACTCCCTTGAGCAAAACTACATTAACATAACTCTCCCTATTCAGAAGGCCACAGCATGACTAGTTCATTATTTAGTTCTTAACTGCTCCCTTACTAACTGTAGATGAACATTTTTAGCCTATATTTCAATCCAGGCTGTTGTCATGGTTTAAGTGAATTAATGTCAAACCAGCAATAGATGCAACAGGGCAATGGCAGTAGATCTCCTTCTTTAGCTTTCCTCAGATTTCAGCAGAGATGTGTGATCCCTTACTTTAAATGCAGCAGTATGAGCTGTGTTTGCAAATATTTCACCAACCAGCACCTCCTGTGCCCTCCATCCTGTCTCATCTGTCACTCCAATAGGTGATTCCCTAACCTCTCCAGCCAGTGATGAATTTCACCCTCCCTGAATAAGTTGCCATTTGAAGACACATGACCTTAGCAGCTCTCTGAGGCACGACACATTTGGTCAGTGCTGCTGATTTAGTGCGTAAGACCATGTGCACCTGCAGAGCTATATAAATAATAAACTTCTTCCAATTCCTTTCCTCTGCCTCAAGTTCCTAGTTTAACTGCACAATGCTGTCTAAAAGATTAATTTCTTCCCAATGGCAAAATGTATGGAGGTATTTAAATGGAAAACATGGGTTCTGTCAGGTCATTGATGGAAAGCTGAAATGCAACTTTCTAGCTACAACTACAACTCTTATGAAGGTGAGAAACTGAGAGAAGTGTAAAGGATCTACTGTGTACGTCCACATGAGAAGGAGAAGAAAAGGGAAAAGGAAAGACAGAAGGTTTTTCTTTCCATTTTTTTCTTCAGTACCATTTTATTTTATTCTGGTTTGTTCTTTAGCTGTATATTTTAAGAGAAGCTTTCTTTGCTTATATGTTAACTATGGTTTATTTTTAATATATGTATGTAATATATATCCTACTGTTCGAGGGGCATGCAAACATTCTCCTTTTGTGGGACTTTTCTTGTGCAGGTGTTCTTTTATTTTTTTATTCCGTTTTGTTGGAGGGTTTTGTTTTTCAGGTTTTGTTTTTTTTTTGTATACTAGGACTGTATGACAAATGAAAGCAGCTCTCTTCTGTGCCAGAAAATTCATGAGTTTCCAAAAATATTATTTCATCATAATACCAAAAGAGTCTTAACTTTATATAACCTTAGTTTTTTTGTTGCTTAACAGTCATGGAAAAATTTTCCAAACTCTAAAGTAACCATGAAAGCAACAAAGCTTGGCTGTCAAAATCCTGGACTTCATGTCATCTCACATACAAAGACTTTTATGGTTATATTTTTGTATTTTTATTTCCTTTATAGCTTTATAAACCACTACCTCAGAGATGTTAGTAAAATATAAGAATTTATGAATTCATTCTCTAGGCTTATACCACCATGCTTATTTATTAATGACCTTTTTCACAACTTGTGAAAGATGTAACTATATTTGTTATTGAATGCTAAAATACCAACTGAAATTTCAGCAATGGTGACAGATATAAACTTAACCTTTCTTATCAGACCATTTTTATATGACTTTGTGGATTTAAAGAATATGTGCTCATTAAACAATCCCCTGAATACAGAGTTCTTTCTTATAATTTTTAAGTAGGTTGCTTAAAATACTTTTTGCCCTTTTTTTTGCCCTTCATATTTTTCCCTTTACAAAAAACCTATGACTTTTCTTTCAAGCTGTATCACACTAGTGCATAGTAAAGCACACAACTACAACACCAATTATTTTTTCTCAGCTACTGCCTACTAACAATAAGTGTTCCTTTTTCAAGTACTTTGTCACCTTTAAAATCTAAAATTAGTACAAAACTATAAAAATGTTTTGTTCCCAGAAAAATGCTTTGGGTGCTTAAAGCATGTGCCAAATTAAATATGAATTTGCTGCCATTATCTAAACAAAACCAAGATATTTTTGTCACCTCACTATGGTTCATACTTACAGTCATTGCATTTATGTTATTACAAATTCCCTTGACTATTTTTAATCTAGAACTTTAAAATGTTATCTTCCTCATGTCTGTCCCTTAATAAAAGTACTTTAAATGAATGCAGTACCCATTTCTTACCTAGTTCTAACTGTAAAGATCTCAGAAGGAAGTAAGAATTGGGTGTACTACACAAAGTACAGTCTGTACTGTGAACTATTCTCTGAGCTGTTACCTCATTGGACATAATTTTAAAACTTGCAATTGCTGATGCCAGAAACCTATCTCAGATTGTCAGTACCACTGTGTTTCCTAATGGTTTTGCAATAATGATTTCCTTTCTATTTGCATTTACATCAAACAATAATATGAATGCTTATTTATTGACAATAGACAGCTGTCAACTGTTTGTTCATCTTGTGGGCAGCCTGAGAATCGAGTACAAAAAGTGATTCACAGCAGATGAATAACCTTTATAAATAACAAAATTTAATTTTTTGAGAACCCAAAAATACCTTACAGGATCCAAAATATTGCTTATGTGCCTAATTTACAGCTGCATTTCTAAATTCAGAGAAGCAATCTAGAAAATCTCTACTTCGTTCTTTCAGGTCACAGAATCACAGAATATGCTGAGTTGGAAGGGACCCACAAGGATCCTCAAGTCCAAATCTTCCGCTGACCAGGACCATTCTCAAGCATCACACCATGTGCATGAGAGTATGATCCAAATGTTTCTTGAACTGCAGCTTGGTGCTGTGAAAACTCCTTTCTGTGAAGCTGTGCTTTTGTGCATACTAAAGTAATCTGTTGCTTAGGCTGATGAAACTTTTCTCCTCTGTAACATTTTCTGATCCACAAAATAGGTGTTTATGTCCCTGAAACATCCAGTATTTCTTAGTGTATACTGAGTGCTGATAGGGAAGCACAGGGTTCAGTATTCCTACTCAACATCATTTAGAGGAAACAGCATGTTTAGTAGGGCCAGACATAAAGTGGGAGTTAGGTCCCCTGCCCCTGGTCTGTTTGCAGAGAATGACCTACTCACTCAGTGACGCATTAGACAGAGGGAAATCTTTCTAATGCTCTTTGTTGCAGCTGCACCACTCTACAGACAGGGTTGCAAAGGAACCCAAAACAGGAGAGGACATCTTAGCAGAAGCATAGTTTCATACCTTGACATATGGGCTCTCAGGCACGAATGGATTTTCTCCTCCCTAGTTCTTCTGTGGTTTTCCCAATGTCTATCTAATATAAGCCACACAAAGCTTAACAGGACAGGTAGTAGAGCCTCTCCTTCCCCAGTCTTTTTCTTTCACCATCTCTCCAGGACTCCTGTTCCTGTTTACACCAAGCAAGTTTTGCACAGAGGGGCAGGAGGTTCCTCCTTCCAGAGAACATGGCAAGGAATCCCAGCTTCAGCTCCGGGTGGGATCATAGTGAAGGGGCTTCAGTTATACCATTCTCTTTGGTCCTTCACTTACCTTGGCATAGGTTTTGTTGCCCTGCCTGAAACTCAATCAACTCAGAAAATATCATAAATTCTACTGCAGAGCATGAAGTCTTTCTTTTAGACCTGTTCCTTTATTCAAACTTTCTGAACCATAGGCAATACATAAACCAGTATCATTATATGTCAGATCGTCAAATTACATAAATTGGAGTTCTTCCATGGAGAGGAGTATAGCTTTAATGATTTCTAGTGTCTAAGGCTTCATATCAGCAATGCAACCCCTTTAGAGTACTATGGACATTTTCTGTCACAAACAATAATTAATCAGGACAGTGTGGGGTATACAGAGCTTTCCTCATCAAGACAAGGCAACTCAGAAAGACTTCACTAATTACTGGTTTAGTCAAGAAACTTTATCAGTCAGTCCTCAGTTTTGACAGAAAAAGGCCATGCCTAGCAAGACTTTTCACATTATAATTCTGCTATGCTCCTAATTTTGTCAACTAAACTCTTTCTCTTGTATCACCAAACTCAACACTTTAATTATGTGCAAGTAATACAAACATAAGTTTATACCTACCTGGAAGTAGTTTCTTGTTCAATCTTCAAAAATAGAAGCCTATTATTTATGAAAATACAAATGCTTTATTAACAAAAAATGTAAATTTTTAGTCCAAAAAGAAAACAACAACAAGAAAAACCATTTTACTAGTTGGAAATTGCTACATCAACAATTAGGTTGCAAATAGTCATAGAAAAAAAAACCTGAAGAGGTAAAGTTATTCAGAAAAATTGAACAGACTATTTCAAGAAAAGTAAAATGAAGCCCAGGGAACAAGGAAAATAATTTCAGACTCCTCACCTTATGCTGTAAATAGCTGATGCTGATTTGGGAACCAATAAGTTTCTACGGGGAGAGGTGGCACATAGCTGCACTATCTCCAAGGAGAAAGCCCAGACAATGCTGGGCATTGTGCTCTCCAGGGAGAGCTGAGTGGCAGCATGAAGTGACCAGGAAGGCTCCCTGCAGCTGCAGCAGCTATTTTCTCTGGCATTATGACTGTCATTTAGATAATACGAATATAACTATTCCATTACTCCCCCAGAACATGCTTATAACTGAACCACTGAAAAACCAGAAAATTGCTTTAAATTCTCTTTGCTGAGAGCTTATTGCTCACAAGGGAATGGTTCTACTTCTATTTTTCCAGCTGTTAAATTACCTTCAAGGACACTTTGACATAAACATTTGCTGCAGTGACTTCAGAAGAGTTGAGGAAGTGATGTGGTGAACATCACTGTGGCTCAAACTATGTGAAACCTGGAAAAATGCCATTTTAAAAGCTTTTTAATAGGTGGAAAGTCAGCAAGTGTAATTACATTCTTTACTTTTCAAAGTCTTTTCCGAGTGTGCTTTAATACAAATCCTACAATTTAGAAAGTCAACTCATCAAATAAAATATCATATTTTCAGCAGAAAAGATTTGGTTGATTGTGACACCTTCAATAAATTGAAAAAGCTGTACTATTCCCCAACAGCTGGTATCTGCTAAGGGTACCATGGCAATCAAATCCTGGTCATCAATTTACTACAGAAAAACAACACCAAAATAACCCTTTGAGTATCTCTCTCCCTAGTCCCTAAGTATCATTACAATGAAATAAAATTCTCTTTGAAATTCCAGTTTCATTGGGGAAAATAAAAGCTGAATACAAACAGAGATTTGTAAGAATGTGAAGATTATGAGATTAAATCATATTTCTATTAAAAAATAAGGCTTACACTGAAGCAAAGGTACAAAATATCAACCTTCCACATGCTCTTATATCTCTAAACATTAGTATGTGTGCAGACTCACCAGATAAAGTCTAGTCATTTGAAAATAGAAGGGAACTATTTCAAGCTTGAAATTCTCATGATACTTTTACACTGAGTTTAATATTATTTTTTAAATGGCAAACTGAGAGGATAATTTACTGTAAGCAATTTTTTAAAGAACAAAGAAATCATTAGAATAAATTATTAACTATGTGCAACAGAAATTTGATACCTTAGTCCTGTGTAAACGCTGGTGCTCAGAAGTGCATGAGGCAGAAAGGCGAGGAGGTAATGACTTCAAGCATCACCTGTAATGGTCTTAACAATAGTCTTTTGTTCATTATGTTGATAAGCACTAATATATAATGCTTTACATGTATCACAGATCAGATTAGAAAACTGAAGAGTGTAAGGGAGTCAATTCAGCATTCATTACACAACCTTTTCCCAAGACCTGGAAGTTTCACAAGTGCCCAGCACTGACTTTTCTGCCAAAGTTAGCCCTCTGAATCTTTTCTGACCCTACCTTCAAACACTGTGAGAAATCAAAACCACGTTCACTGGCTAGGAAATATGTTGCGGAATTGACAAGCCACTGAAAAATAATGCTGTTCCTAAAGAAAATGATAACATTGTTTGGGCTGAATCTTGGAGACATAAAAAAGAAAATACTGAATGTAACTTTTCCCTTTTGCTATTGCCGCAATACTGGCGATCTGGCCAAATCAGGCAGTGGATCAGAACAGCAAACTATAAAGATTGCCATCTCAAGGGCATCTTGTTTGTGCATTCAGTTACTAAATAGTTCTTTCTACATAGCTTTATGGACATTCTAGTGTGTTTATGTAATCTAGGTGCAAATACACAATCCTGGTGTGGGTCAATAGAGTCTTCCATGTGTGTTATGAAATTCCTTAGACTGTAGTCCTCAGCCATAAAACAAAACTATTGATTCACTCTCAAACACCTACTTCAGTGTCCGTGGTTTCCACACAAGCTCACTACAACCTATCTTCTAGCTTTCAATATGATCCTGCCTGGACAGGGACTTCTTTTATTTGTCTGCTAGCCCTAGAAGCTGCCACAAGACATTTCAGTTTGCCCAGAAAGCTAAGCAAGCCTCTGTTGTCCCTAAAGACTCTTCTGACACGGGGATGTTCAGGGTCCTTGAAACACTGCTTAAATGTTATGTCCTTTCCTGAGGGAATGGAGACCACGATGGGTTATGTAGTTGGTAATGAGGTCTCCCCTCAGTCTCCTCTTCTGCAGGCTGAACAGACCAAGTGACCTCAGCTGCTCCTCATAAGGCTTCTCCTCAAGGCCACGTAGAAACTTTAGGAACAAGAAATTGTCAAATAAATATGTTACCATAGTGTTCATGCTGAAGTAATCCACAATTAAAGAGTTAACAGACCACAAAGTGTTGCCAATATTTGGCTATGTGGTATCCCAGAATTGCATTTCCTGAGGATAGTAGTTCCAAAATGAAAAAAACATTGTGGAGAGCTGAAGGACTACTAGTGTAGTTATTTTAAATGTGATGATCAACTTCAGAAATTTACTTAGTGACAAGGGTCAATTTTCTAGCAAATTCTATGGCTTCCAGGCAAAAAAGACTAAAACTCACACACTAAATTTATCACACTACACTTCTGTAAGGCAGTATCTGTTTGAGGGAAATAGATAATCAAGGAAAATCTTAGAGCAGAAGCTCAGAGTTCATGATTTAGACTTCACCCCTGGAAACAAACACATGGGTAAGTTTTTTAGATCACCTGTTAAGACCAAAAGCCCCATATTCTGATTCAGGATCAACAAAGCAGCACTGTGCCAGAACTGAATGAGCATTTGTCAGCACAAACACCTCACCTTGTTCCTCTACTGGCACGTAGACACATCACTCCTGCTATCAGAAGGAGCCATGCTGTAGCTGACACAGGATTTCATCCACAGCAACCCACCATGCATAAAGGCAGAACTTCTGTCTGCCTTTTTTTAGTTAGGCAAGGATGTCTCTCAGTCCTTAACCAGATATTGATTTTCAACTAAAACTTAAAGGACTTTCAATATCCTACCCTCTTTTCAAACAAGACCACAAACATTACATTAAGTGGTTCAAAAACTATAATGGGAAGGACTGAGGAACAGATGAATGACTGGACACATAAACATACTCTTCTTTAGTTTCATTTTCTTAGACATCCAGGCTAGAAATATAACCCAGTCGCACACAGACTCTTGAATTTCTTTTCATGTAGTTTTTTGTTCAATGGGCACAACAGCTCTCTGCAAACAAAGAAACATTTATTCATTATTACTATTCATTTACCAACCCCAGTGCTTATTTAAACACCTCCTACTGTAGAAAACCTAAGAAGTTTTTTATATAATCACAGGAGATAGAATAAATGAAAAATAAGTATATCATTTTTAGACTTTTCCTCTCTGACCTTTTTGAAAACAAGGAAAAAATTCCACCAAATCACTCAGAACAGCTTTCGTTCATCTTTTTTACATCATTTTACATGTCTATGGAGTACATTGAGTCTCAGGAACACTTTGCACAGTACCTGCCATTGGCTGAACTGCACCTGCCATTGCCTGCACAGTAGGTCATTTGGGAAGGTCCTGAGAAAACTGCATAGTAATAGTGAAAGGAGATGTCATAAGCCTGTGCAAGCAGATCCATTCCTGACTGCTAATCCATGTAAACACAAATCTAGGCTTATCTTCTCAGTAGAAAAAATGTAAAACCAGGACCTGAAAACATACTGACACAAAGCAAAAGAAACAGAAGATAAATATAAAAAATCTAGCTCTCTAGTCTGTTAGGTTCAGAAAAACAGAGAAAAATGTAGCCTACAATGTAAAAGTCCTCCAAGGCAGTGTTAGTGGTGCTCTCAGCACGGGCAGCCTGAGCAGTGATGAGTGGGGTAGTGGGGTCCCGCTGTTTGTGTAGCTGATGAACAGTTTGCATGTTCCAGTTGTGAGCAAATTCTCCCATAATGAGTGATAAATTGGACAATGGGAAACACAAGCAATGGCAAATCACAAAGCCTTTAGGCACTCCATCTGGCAGGCAAAGTAGAGATTGATGATCTTCATTAAATGACCAGTTTTTACCCTAAAGTGAAAAAACCACACCATAGTAGGGGCCTGCAGAGAGATGCACAAGCACAAGGGATGCACAAGGAATAGGAAGGTAAGGAGCTGATTTGAAACAGTTCTGAAAATAACAGTAACTTAACAAATGCCCTGAGAGGTACCTGGCTGTATTCTTCACCAGCTGTATTCCTCACAATGGAGGAGAACTGGGTAGAATGCCATTTCATTTCCTGGATGCTTTCTACATCAAACCAAACCCCAGATACTTTCCAATGCTTTCATGAAATATCCATATTTTGACTGAAAGGTAAGTTTTTTGTATTATTCTCCTTTTCTTCTCCAGCCTCTGTTTCTCTCTCTCCTGCTTTCAAACAAAAATTGATAACAGACCACAGCTCTGAGAAATCTCACAAAAGAGAAAAGGTGAATTTATTGTGTTCTCACAAGCACCTTGTTCCAGCAAAAATAAATTTCTCTGAAAATGTTCCAATCAACTCAATTTTCTTCATCTTGTCCAAACACAAAAGAGGGCAGCTCTGCCTGACCCTGCTCATAGAAGGCAGCAGCAAAGGAGGAGCTTTTTTGCAGAACGACCTTAATGATAAATGAAGGTAGGTCCAGTCAGCCAGACATGGCAGTGAAAGTGAGATAAGAAAGGAGTGAAAAGAGAGCTGGGAGTCTCCACAAACATCTGAGTGAAGACCCAGCTGCATGATAGTTTAGAGAAAAATCTGTATTTGTTAGAACACCTGTGCCTTTAAACATTGTGACATAGGCTAAAATTAAAGGTAAGGCAAAGAAGCTGGAACTCTCCCCATTTTATGCATTTGTGTCACACTGTATTTTCACATATGCATGACTCTTACTCAGCTAAGGCACATAATTCGACTGTGAGATTTTTTCGGGAAAGTCATAAGGGACTTAATATTTGAGGCATATTTTACACTCTTCATTTTTTTTCAATGGTCAAAATAAGAATACATCTTTAAAAGTCTACACTGGGGGCCTGTTGCTGCAAGGACTATATTTATTTAAATTATAGGCTTTGACTCAAATGAAAGCAGAAATTATCCTTGAGTGAATGATTAAAAATAAATGATCTGCTAACAGTATCTACAGGTTGCATTATCACTGCAGTGGGAGAAGCACAAATTCACAAGATTGAATGGCTGAATGGATTGGATCCAGCATTGGAAAATCACAGAAAGCAAAAAGCATCATTAAGGTTTCATCATCAACGAATTCTGGTGTATTTGCAAGATGAAAACCAATACTATTCTACTGTTTAAGGTGGCAAGACCACAGACATTTCAGCAGTTTATTTGCCAAAGTGTGGTTTTTGTCTTTCAATTGCCTAAGAGAATACATTTCTGGGAAGAGATTTTGTGAGGGGCATTTCCAGACCTCTCTGGAGGTCTCCTGGTGCTCCTGTTCTTGTGCATTCAGGACTTGCACATCTTGGATTTCCATATCACATGCTGCTATTTCTGCCTTACAGTAAAGAAAATCCAAGAGGAAAGAAAAAAAACCCCAGCCAGAGTCCAGGTGGATCCCCCACTTCTATTTTTAGAAGGAAGGCTGACAAAAATCCCTTTTTATTTCTGGTCTGGGGAACCCAGCCCAAGGCTGTGTGTTTGTGCCTCTGCGGATGGGGTTTAACCAGCAAGGTAAAACAGAGAAGAGTGGCATTTAAACAGACACATCTTGACAGTACTTGTTGCAGGTACAATCTTTGGTACTTAAGATGCCATACATATGGCAGCTGCATGTCATCTCTCCTCAGTTCCTTTCTGTGTGCTACAGAATAGGATACTGTGAGTGTCCTCATTTTCCGTTGAGGGCTTGGCACAGGTACAAAATGACTGAGGAATGAAAACACTGCTGAGGTTCCAACTCCATGGGAGAAGAAGCTGGCAAGATACAGAAAACACACGTCCCCACATGAACAACAGTAGGCATGGAGGCCACAGCCCGTTGTTCTCACACGTTTTAGAAATCTAAAATCAGAATATGATGACAGCATGGGCAAACTAAAGGCAAAGTAGTTCAATAATTCCCAAAAGATACATAGAGAAATCCCAATAGCATTAACAGGGTAAGGTTTTTGCCCTTAAGCTTTTCATTGCAAATACCCTTCTATTGCAATTCAAGTTGCACTCAAGCAGCCATAGGTAGTACAGCCAGTGAGAAACTATTCAGCTTGGGGTTGGTTTGTTGTCTACCTCAGCAAATAGCAGGACTAGTAGAGCTGAGGCTTACACATGGATGCCTAGGGGGTCAGAACTTCACTGTTATGATACCCAAACTGTCCCTGGTACATCTTCAGTAGTTGCAGGCAGTTCTGAGTAGCTGTGGAGATGTCTGTTGAAATCAAAACTTGTAGAGGTGGAGAAGAGTGACATTACTTTTTACATTATTTTATCCGAGAAAAATAAATACATTTTCAAACTAAATAAAGCAAACTAAATAAATCGGTTGGTGTTTATGGTTTTCTATGTCCATGTCCTCTAACTCTGGAGAAAAAAAGCTGTAAAGTGGATGGCAAGGAGGAGTAAACCTGGAATTATGAAGGACACTATTCTCAAGGAGCAGCATAATTGCTATGGAAGTGGTGGATGGTCATTCTGGTAAAGGAGTGAATTGAAGCTCCCAGCTAGTGACAGGATACATTCAGAAATTATGAGTACTGAGCAGTGGAGAAGTTGTTAGTGTTGGGTACCTGCATGGGAATAGCTACATGTAGTTATTAATAGCACTTAAATGTTTAAGTAGTTTGATTAGTGGAAGCTTTATCAAATTCTCACAGGAAAAATTTCTGGAAAGCTCTTAGGTCTCTCAGGAAGACCCATGTCTTGGTGAACTGTCTGTTTGTCCCAGACTTCCCAGAGAAACATTTAACTGCTCTTTCTCCTGATGTTGTGGTTCTTCTGATAGCCAGTAATTAATATTTAAAGACATTGCCCATTATCCTTTTGCTGAGTGCAAATACAAGTTCCTAAAATTAGTTCTCTTTAATTATTTTCTTTTTCTAAAAGCTGATAATGTCCAACACTGTATCATGCTCAATACGGTTTTGGGCTACAGCTGAATATCCTAGGAATTACTACAGTGGAAAAGGGTCTGTTTAATAATAGATTGTTAAAATATTGAGAAAAAAATATGAAGATTTCTCATGGTAATGACTATGATACTGTGGCTTTGATTAGGTCTTCCAGGCAAAATCTGAAGTGCTGTCTGAAATATATCCAACATCAAAAGATAATTATATATAAAGTGACCTGACATTGATGAAATTTACAATGCAGTGGCGGCTAACTACAAAAAGACTCAGATATAATTCTGTGGTATGTAATAAAAGAACAAACAAATGAACAAACAAAACTGTTGGAGATGGCTCATATGAGGCAATGGGCAGAGGGAGAGGAGGTCGAGATACCAGCTTTGAGGCATGGAAGGCTCAAGAGGATACAGTGGCTACTGGACTGTGACTTTATTTCAAGGACTGTTTGTGTGGTGTTTCTAAACCTAATATTAGGTTGACCATCCCCCATTTTCCCTTCCCTGCTCCTTGCCGATAAGCCCTGTCAGGCTTGGCACCCACCTTCTATCGGTCGGTTTACCCGGGGGTACAGACCGATTCCATTGTCTCCCGTTAACCACTCCCCAGTTGACACCCCCTCATGGTTATGTATGCCTGTTTGCCCTATAGTTGTGAGCGGATTTGCATGTTCCGCCTAGTACCACCCCTGTTCTAGAAAAATCCTCCCCCAGAGGGTATAAAAGTCCCCTATTTTGTTTAATAAAGTTGGATCAGCGTGGTTCAGCTCCGGCTATTCTGGTGTTCGCTTCGTGTCCGTCTCTCCTTCGCGGGTTTCGGGGCGGGCGAACCTAACCGGGCAGCCCCGGCTCCTGCCGCCACTACAGACTCTCAGGCAGCTTGCAAGAACCCCCCGTCGCTGGTCTGGTCCCTTCCATAAGAGCCAAGACTGCGACACAAAACCAAACCAACAAAAAACAAACCAACAAAAAAAATCCACGCCCCCAACAAAAAAAGAAGAAACAAAAATATCTGCTCTGTGAAAGCTTTTATCTGATCATCCTGTGCATTTTCTCCCTATACATTTTATCCCTCTGTCCTGCTGAGGAGAGGGAGTGACAGAGCAGCTTGGTGAGCATGTGGCAGCCAGCCAAGCTTAACTCACCACAAATGTATTCAGCCTGAAGTGTCAGGTTTGAGTAGGCCATAACACCTCTCTGGTGGCCTCTTACAATGGAGTGACTGCATCCAGTGCTGCAATCAACATCTCAAGAAAGACACAGACCTGTTGGACCAGGTCCAGGAGAGGGCCATGGAAATGATCAGAGGTCTGGGACACCACTCCTATGAAAAACAGCCAAGAGAGTTGGTGTTTTGGCTGAGATAGTTAATTTGCTTCTTAGTAGCTGGTACAGTGCCATATTTGGGTTTAGCATGAGAATAATGTTGCTAACACACTGATGTTTTAGTTATCGCTAAGTAGTGTTTACGCTAAGTCAAGGACTTTTCATTTTCCATGCTCTGCCAGTGAGAAGGTGCAGAAGAAGCCATTGGGGGAGCATGGCCAGAATGGAACTGACCAAAGGGATACTTCATGCCATAGAACATCATGCTGAGTATACGAAAGAGGGGGAGTTGGCTGGGGAAGGATGATCGCTCTTCAAGGATGGGCTGGGCATTTGTCAGCAGGTGGTGAGCAATTGGATTGTGTGCGCATTATATATTTCTCTTGAGTTTTATTCCTCTCTGCCCTCTTTATTATTATTGTTGTTGTTGTTGTTGTTAATAATTGTTGTTTTTTATTTTAAATTTTTTCAATTATTAAACTGTTTTTTTACCCATGAAGTTTACCTTTTCTTTCCAATTCTCCTTCCACTGAGGTGGGGAGTGGGAAGTGTACTTAGTTGCCAGATGGAGTTAAATCATGGCAGGGTTGTTCAGCCTGGAGAAGAGAAGGATCTGGGAAGACCTTGCATTATATAAAAGAGGCTTACAAGAAAGATGGAGAGAGACTTTTTACCAAGGTCTGTATTGACAAAACAAGGGAAAATAGTTTGAAACCAAAAGAAAGTAAGTTTTGATTGGATGTAAGGAATAAACTTTACAGTGAGGGTGATGAGACACTGCAACAGGTTGCCCAGAGAAGTCGTGGATGCACCGTCATTGGAAGTATTCCAGACCAGGTTGAATGGGGCTTTGAGCAAGCCAATCTAGTGAATAAAATCCCTGTCCATGGAAGGGGATTGTACTGGAAGATATTTAAAAGTTCCTTCCAACACAAGCCATTCTGTGATTCTGTAATTCTGCTACAGTGAAAGATACTTTCAGAATTAATTTTATCATTTCCAAATACTCCACACCAATACTTAGTGTGCAAGATGATTAGGTCATGAGAAGAAGTCAATATCCAGTATTAGTCATTTCAAAACCACTGCTAGTCCATATAAAACATGAAATAAAGTTTTCAAAATCTGAACTAACAAGTTTTTTTTCACTGAAACAGATGGATGAGAGACTTATTTACATGGAGTCATGGAGTAGAGAATTATTAATCTTTCAATAAAATAAAGGTTCTTAGAGAAGCACCAGGTGCTAAGGAAATGGAAGCAAGTTAAAGTTGTCATCTGCTATGCTGAGTGATTACCTGCCAAAATGCTATTGTAAAAATCAAAAATTATGAAAAGAAGAGCAATCACAGGAGAAAAAAAAAAGAAATAGAGAAAATTACTGCAGAAAAGAAAATATTAAATAAGAATTATGTAGCATGACAGCACTTTGACAGTTAACCAACTACCATTACTATTATTAGCATAATTAAAAGTGGCAAAATTTTTCACCATTTCCCAATAAAACAAATAAATTTCCAGGTAACATAGAAACCCTAAACCAGACAATACTAAATTGGTCCATTGATCTTTAACCATAAACACAGAGTTTCTGAATGAATTCTGATTTTTGTAAGCAGTTCAAGCATGTAAACATTTTATAATCAATAAAATAATTGGATTTAAAAAACTTGGATTCATATATTTAATATAATTGAGCTGGTTTGCCCTAGAAATTACAACCTTTAGAGAGTGAAAAATTTGTGTCTAGTGAGAAACTGGTGGAATCAGTAAGGATCTGAATTTACTTTGCTAAATAATATAGATTCACAAAAAATAAGTTTTACATCTCAATTTTATTTATGTCTCAGTGAACACAGACAAATTGTGGTGCATGCTAGTCAGCCAAAACTACCCCAGTTTAGTACAATCAAGGTTTTCTTGATTTTTTGCGAACTGACACCATCTATGAATATGCTCAGTACTTCACTGTGCTTGCTTTGAACACAGGAGTCAATTTTTTATCATTGTTAACACTTTCTGGGCTTCAGTGACAGGAAGTGGAAATGCTGTTGACTGGTGAATAGGGTAGCCAACACTCTTTATGAGCCCTTTATGAAGGAGTAATTCAATATATTCACATGATTTCTTCAGAAATCAGTTCTTTGGTTGTACCTGGGGCACAAATTGTAAGTTTTTACAAAACTGGAGGTCCTCTCTGGATGTGACTAGTAATAGAGAAAAAAATTTTTCTCTATTAGGTTTCAGGTTAGGGTACTTCTTAAAAGGGCCCTCTTTCCACTGAAAGAATTCAAACTCCTCTCTCATCTCTCTGACCAGGAACAGGTCAGGCTGGATTTCTGTCAAAGTTGGGTCACAGTGCAGAAAACAAGTATAGAGGGTGGGTTACTTCAGGGTGGTTTTGGAGACATCTGAAGTTCATGAAGCAAAAATATTTTCTCAGAAAAAATAATTCCCAGTGAGTTCACACTTTAGGTAGCTCAAATAAAATCAACACCCCTTTGCCATCTATTTTGTGTAATAACTTAGAAAGTAGTTCACACTGGCACAGAAGGTTTGCCTGAGGCAAAGGCTGGTAAATAGATCTGTGAACAGGTCAACCAGGCTCTTAAAGTGTGATACAAGGTCTCTCAATCCAAGGTATGGGCTTCACAGTTTAATTCCAAATAGAAAGAAGTTTTGGAGTCATGTCTTAAGTTGCCTAACAGGTTCAAATTAGTATAAAGGCTGACAACACACCTGGCCCAGAGGCAGGGGTGTGCTCAGTTGTTAGAATGTATGGACCCTGTTTTTCAATTTTCCTTCCTAATCCTGCTTTTCCAAAGGCATTGCATGATTATTCCCTTTATTTATTTGTCTGGTTATTCTCCTGTATGGTTAGCAAGCATCTCTGATCATCGCCTGGATGGGTCAGAGGCAAATTTCTGCTCCTCTTGTAGAAGGAAACATAAAGCAAATATATAGTTTGTTCACATCCCTGTAATACTGGCATTTTCAAGCATCAAAGGAAGACAAGAAGAAGACATGGCATCTGCAGTGTCACACATATTTTATCAGGACACCCAGTATCCCTCCTAGCTCACAGCTTTGCTTTAGTTTATTCCTCGATTTCTTTTCTCTGTCATTTCCTTCTGTTCCAGTGCCCCTTTCTTCCAGTCTTCTTTGTTCCTTCCATACCATTCCAGTTGCTTAAAATATCTTTTCACAATAAATGCCAGTTGCTTTCTCCCCTTTGAATTCCTATATAGCATCTAATGCCTTTCCATGAGAAATGTTGCATAACCTGAATTTCAAATAAAGACAGAAGTCGTTAGTCCCTGCCTAAGCTCTCTTCCAGGTGGAGAGCTGAGTGTTGGTCTTCAGCCTGTCCATTGCTGATGAACAGCAGGAAGGTGCCTACCCTTCCTGCTCATGATGTCAGCACAAAATAACATCTGGCAGCACTGTGAAGATTTTATTGTATTTTATTTTGCTATATGACAAAGCACAGTTTGTTACATATTCATTTTGTAAATTCCATTTCCATTTTAATTAGAAGGCAAGTTCCTGCAATTTCTATCTTAATTACCATAATCTGCTTACAGTCAGTATGATGAGCACAGCCAGGAGAAGCAGCTGGGTTACTTTTGTTTATCCTGGATGGAAATCTTTAAACAGATAAGTATTGGAAATAGGTCTGCAATCACTCTTTTTGAGACAATATCCATGTACAGTGGGTCCTTCATGGCTTGTGTACAGTAGGACCTATGAAGCAGGGGGAAAACAGTTTAAGATGTATCTCTGCATATATAACAATGGTCATAAACAAAGCTCATTTTTCTGTTTTGTTCGGGGTTTTTTTGTTTGTTTGTTTAGGGAGAAGATCATATTGAAGATGCTAATGTTTTTTTGGGAAATGACATATGGTTAGGCACATATTATGGATCTCTTCACTATTGAATTTTACGCCTGTGTAACTCAATTGAGTCCAGAGTTAGAGTGAAACAGCAGTAAATCAGACTCTATTATTCTTAGTTACTTATGTGGAGTCACAAGGTAAATTCACTGTGATATAACCAGGAATGTGTGTGGGAAGGTACTTTGAAGAGGCTCTTCAGTGAAAGCCATCAATCTTTCTGACTGCACTAACCTCTGCTCCACAGCCCACACTGCAACCAAAGGAGAGTTTCAGAGGGTGCTTTTGAAGGGCATCCTCGTCTGTCACCTTAGAGTAGAGAGGCTGCTGCAGAGTGAGTGGGAGCATTCAGTGCTCTCTTTCACATATACTGGCTTCTCTCTTCACCGACAACATACAGCCTAGCTGTAAAACCAGTCTGGAGGAAATCTGTGAAACAAAACTCAAGGACGAGCCTGGGGAAGCGAGGGGTGATTTCATTTTATGCAATCTCTAGGCAGGTTAATTTTAGCCATTCAGAGTCATTCTCTCACAGCTTCCTTTCATCACGCTCTCATGTCTATATAATTACAAGCCCCCATATTTGAGTTCCCAAGCGGTCTGGCCACAATCAGATGTGTGCAACAGAAGGGACAAAAGACTCTGCCTGTTGGGGCTTCATGTCTTTTTAGTTTCTATTGACTGCTGTTGACAAGGCAATTTACTACTATTTAGGACTTAGAGCTGTTACAGGGTGATCCTTTGCTTCAGAATCACATGTACTTCAGACTCCATGAATCTTAGGCAGGGTTGCTGCTTATTGTCTGCCTGAATTTGTTTGAAATATGTTTTAAAATCCATACATCTTAATGGTTATCATCTGTTTTCCCACTAGGTTATCACAAACAAAAATGTCATATGTGATGTGTTGTAAATTCACTGCACCCCTTCTGTGGTCAGAAAGAAGGGTCTTCCCCTAACAAGGCATGTCTGCTGAGCTCTCAGCAGAGTGCAAGCCTTTAGGGAGTGAATGAACATCAAATTCCTTGACTTGATTAAGGAGGAACAGTCACTGTCAATATAGGTCAGTGTTTTATCACATACAGCAACTTCTTTAAAGTCTCTTCAACTATAGCTCCTCCTAAAAACAAAACAAGACCAAAAAGCACATGCCAAAGGGAAATCTTCCCCACAATTCTCAATGATGAATAGGTTTGGGTCCTTGATTGACAGTGGAACTGATTTTTTTTTTTATTTATCTTTCACTAGTGCTACAAATGTATACAACTAGAGGAAAAGAGCATGTCAAAATATTTTTTTAGTATTATTTTTGGCAGTTTTTAGGAAGAATTCAACTAAAATTTAATACCAGAGGCAAATTAAATCTGAAATGTTGTATAAGACTCTTTAATACACATAGAAAGGGTCACTTCCCATTGCTTGTATTTCTGGCTTTAAATCACTCCTTGAACATCTTCAAGGTTTTCAGTGTTATTTGTGTGATGCTAATTGCCATTTCCTAGAGATAACATTTAAGAAATTTGTTTATTAATTACGTGACAGTATGATTGTCGTAGCATCCTACTAGAAAAAAAAAAAAGAAAATGTTAAATTACGCTGGTTACCATTTCTATAATGCTTTTGCTGCACTCACAGTTGGAACAGTCATGATTTGTTTGGAAACCTCTTTTCGTGGATGTATTGAAGCAACTAATCTAAAGTTATACATGTAGAAATTGATTGTTTAATTGAATAAATTTTGCAAGATTTTGATCAGGATTGATCACTGCAGAAACATGAAATGTCAAAATATCACTGTCAGTGGACTGCCTAAATTAAAACAACCAGGTTTTCTTACTACTTACATTGAAGTCAATGTCCCATAGTCTTTTATATGGGTTTTATCTGCTACCAACACATTTAGAAAGACAAACATTCATTGGATTACATAGAGTCTAAGAATTACATTTTTCCTACTTATAAAGTATATACAAATTATTTCAGACCAAATATTCCCTTCTGTCCCATAGCTTTCATAAAGTCATGAAGCTGTCATTGACTGTTGAAGCCAAGCTACACAAGATCTACAGTTCATGAGAAATGTCACCAGTCACACAGGAAATATAGTTTTGATCATTTAATGTCATAAATCTGATCCTATTAGTGGAATTTTAAAGTATGTGTGGATATTATGTGTCCCAAACCTAGTGATCAATTTGTTGAAAAGACCTATCTGGTGTACTACCTTTGACCTTGTGATGGATAGCGAGTGAGATAGGTTCTACCACCAGGAAAAACTAAGATATGAACGGTGTTATCATACAAACTTCTATACCGACATTCCTTTAACAAACAGAGACCTCTTGACAATTTATTTATTGACATAAATAAAATGTCCACAGTTTTCAGATACTCTGCAAACATGTTTGTCTGCTGCCATAACATAGTGGAACATCCAAAATAAACATCACCTTGGTTTTGGCTGCATCCAGAAGAGAGATCAAGCATGTTTTTGTCTATGTTCCTCAGCTAAGAGATGCTCTTGGTTCTTGCGTTTCTGCAGCTCCAACAACAGAAAGGACTGACCACCTCAAGCTATGATTTTCTTGGAAAACAATTAGGGTAAGTTGCAGAACAAAGACAGAGCCAAGTGAACACGCCAAGTGTTCAGTGTGCTCCTCCCTCCATGTCTTATCATTTACTCTCTTTACAGTTTAAATGACAGGCAGATTGTTACTGTCTAAGTCCCTGACTTGGCTAGCCACACCATCTGGGTCCTATACAAATGAGGCAGAAGACAGTATTTTCAAAATGCCAGAGTCCCAGCCTTCCAAGTCCTCAATCATTTGTATCTTCTCCAGTCTCACTTTGATGAAGTTCTTTGTTTGTTTTTCTCATGAAACCACTTACTTTCCACCCCGACTGATGATTTTCCACCACTGAATGTTTTTCTACAGCCATGCACCATGTGTGAACTTCAAGCAAAAGTGGTGACAAGTCCAAAACTGTGGGACCCCACAGAGGCCTCTGATTTACAGTTGGTGGAGAACTTTCTTACCACTTCTGAGATGTATGGAAGAGACTAATTTGTTCAAAACAATGGTTCCCAAAACCTCTCACTGAACAACGTGCAAAGTTTGGCTGGAAATCTGTCAGAGCTTCTACCAGTGCATTGCTTCACAGATGCTGGCTGGCATGGCTTTCCCTGCATCCAAGGCAGTCCCACCATGTGCCGTGTTCTCCTGTGAGTTTTTGCTTGTTTAGTGCCAAAACCCCAACTGCCACAGGGTTTTCAAGGCTGATATTAGAAGAGTTGTGTAGCAAGGTGTCTGGGAGACTCACAAACCCAGGCCAAGCCAGCTTCCCCTTCCATCTGGAAGAAGCAGTAGAAGGCTGGATAACTTCAGGGTTAAGCTGATGGGCTCTGCAAGGATCCTTTCTCATTTGTTGCTCCTCATGGCTTCAGAACTTCCAGCTCCCAGCAGCACCAATAGGGTGCCATAACTGGCCTTGGGATTCCACATAGCAAGCCCAAAAATTTGATTTCACTTTTTAAAGATTTAAATTAAATATTATCATTAATTAAAAAAAAAAACACAAACAAACAAACAAAAAAAAAAAAAACAAAAACAAGATATGTGTTTTTTTCCTGAAAAGTTAGCAAATAGTCAGAATTTTAGAATTTTCTGAAGAACAGGATTTTCTGAGCACTGAATAATATTGGATCATATGAACTGTTCAGCACCTTTCATTCCACAAAAAATATGTAGAGGAGGAAAGGGAACATCATTCTTCCCAGAGATCAGGGCTACACCAATGGATATCCTGGTCCTTCCATAGACTCTGGCATAAAATTATAACTAAAAGAAAATGGACAAAGAGAGAGAGGGTAAAAAAATATTTTCACTTGATTAGAAAGGTTGGTGTCTGAAGCTTGTTTGAAGCTGATTGCCTTTGAGTAGAAAAGACTAACAATCTCCAATATAGAATTTTTTAAAAAACAATTTTGAATGTAATGGATTCATAATGATGATGTCTCTTTTGTGTTCTAAACAAGCTTCTCTAACACAGGCTTGGGGTTTTTTTTTTACTAGATGTTGAATCTCTGGCAGTTGTTTTGTTTCACTCCTCCCAAGGCCATATCTGTTTGCAGCAAGATGAGAATTAACTTGCAAGGTAGCAGCCCACAATCTTTGCACAGAGTGATCTTTAAATAGGATTCTGATGAATTCACAGAGGATTGGAATGAAACACCACAAAACATTTACCTTGAAAAGCTCTAGTTTCTTAAATCAGTTTCCCCAGAGTACATTTACAGTAGCTGTCACCAAAGATAGCTCATTGCTGATGAGCCTCAAATGAGTGCTTCAAGTCCATGAAACAGAAGGTGCATAAGCAAATTACATTAGTGCTATCTAACCAAGCTAAAAAACATAAGACAATTTTAATTTGCATGCTGACAAGAGCTAAATTGCAACATTCACCTGTAGCAAAAATAAATCACATGGTGATCATTGCTTTTGCTTTTCTTGTACTAGCGTCTGCCAAGTACACTACAAAAATTCTGGTCACCTAAAGAAAAATATATTCCAAAGCTTAATGTCATCATTACTTCAAATTACTGTGAATTATGACACTGAAAGCAATATTTGGTAGCCTCTAGCAAAACAGTGGCCTTTCCACAGTCATCTGCAAAAAACAGTAATAATATTTATAAAATATCATACATTTTTGCAATGCCACAGGCATTCAAATACTTGGAAAAAATCCCTTATAACAGATGGATTTTTTTGACATTAAAATATGCATTTTTTACACATGGCAATGAATGAGAGAAGTGTTAGCTTAATAAATAGTGGTGCTCATGGGTACAGAGTAGTTTAAGTTGGCTTCTTTTCTGTCAAATATTCTGGCTTTATGATATTAACACAAATAAGAAATAGCTGGTAGTTTTATTCTGTATCTTACTGTGCATAAAGCTTTCTTATATAAAATGTCAGGATGTTCAGCTGTATAATATGGCACCACTGGCATAGAAGTAACATTACCTATATACATAAATTTTATGCAGCTGCTCCAAGGAGCTCTAAAAAACCCCAATGTCTATGGCACTGCATGCTCCAGCAGTGGCACCACTTCTTTTCCAGAAAGGAATAGATTTCCTTGGGAGAAATCAAAGAAATACAGCTGTCTTCATGCTGAATTGGTTCTCTCTTGCCCCAGGATGTGTAACAGAGCTGGCTTATTTAATCTACTGGAATGTCGCTGTCTTTTTTTATTACTTTCCCTAAAAATTTGGATTTTGTTGCTTCGTCTTGAAATTTCAGCTTTACACAGAGTGGCTATATCTCCAAACTCAGTCCAGTTAGCAAATATCAGAGAAATTGTCAGTAATGCTCTAATAGCTGCTACTGGTTTCTGTACAACCTTTTTCCTTTCCCACTTTTTGACTTGTTCTTAGTTTAATCACAATATCATCTCTTTTGTATTCCTTGGCTGATCCTTATGAATAACCTGAACCTCATTTCTAATTTATGCTAGCCCTGTAGCCATAGCCATTTTAGGCAACAACAGATTTCAGAGTACCTGGGGACAAAAATCAGATTATATATAAGAACACTTTCAATATCATTTTCTTAATTTGCATAAAATCATTGCTGCTTTTTGGACACATTAAAGGCAAGCATTACTGTGAGTTAATTAAAATAATTCCATGAATTTGAAACAATTGTGCTGTTACATTATTCCATGTTGCATAATCAAAGAGCTTTCCACTGAAATCACCCACTTGATATCAGTATGATGAGCCCCATGGCAAACAGAAGCTGAAGTGCAACCTCCCACTTCCCTCCCCCTTCCAGAGGAAAATTAAAAAGAATTATGAAATCACAGAATCACAAAATATGCTGAGCTGGAGGAACGCACAAGGATCATTGAGTCCATTCTTAAGTGAATGGCCTGTACAGGGACCGACCCCACAACTCTGGCATTATCAGGCCCAGGTTCTAACTAGAAGTCCCTAACAAAGATTCTGGTGCAGAAGGCAGAGAGAGACTGCATCAAAATTTTCAATTAAATAATTTTTATTACAAAATTTCACATTTCAGCTGACAGTTAATTAATTTGTGAATTGATATCTGGTATTCTTTATTATGCATTCCAGTATTTAGCTACAACGGAGATAGAAAACCTACCATGACATAGGAAGAAACCATGTAGAGATAGAGATGTATATGGCAAAGCTTACACAGGTGTAATCAACATGACAAGCATTGAGTATTCTAGCTAGAACCGTAACATTTGTTCTAACATTATTAGTTCATGAGTCATACTTTTTAGAGTCAATTCCAATTTACCCTAAATCTATACATACATATCCTGGCCCATACTTCATGTTTTTCAAATGTGTACAAGTTCTATAAGTGCCTTGTGTGGCAGCAGATCCTTATGATCTTCCTCTAGGAATGTGATTACAAATGGAAGCTATCAGAAGCAGGAGAGAAGGATTTTAAGCACTGCTCAAGATGCCTGATAAAGAATTATGTTCAAATTTTTCTGTGCCAGACTCACAGTTTGTCAACAGATACTAGGTTGATGAAGATTTATGCAGCAAAATCAAAGGTATGAATCAAGAATTTCATGTAATCAGATATTAGAAGTTACAGCTTCATGTTTTTTCCCCTTCAGCAGCAGTGAGACAAAAAGAGCAGGCAATTACCAATCTTTTTCTATTTTCCTATAGCCACAGCTGAGGCTTCACATATACCGCAGTAAGCTCCTTTTTAAAATTAATGAAGACTAATTAAGGAAAATAAGCCTCCACAAGAAAAAAAGAAAGAAGTTGCTTTTTTGTAAGGACAACTCTAGTAGCAACCACAAAATGCCTTTCTATTGGAGAATTGTATATACAATAACTAACTGTAATATGAACTGATGAATGTTGTCTCTTTCCAAGCAGATAAGTGAATCAAATGCTAGTTTTAACTCTTACTTTAAATAAATTTATTATTAATAAAAATGTTTTGAAACTGCTGAATAATCTAAATGAAATCACATTATGGAAGAATAAAGAAAAAATAATTAAGATTTAAAGAAACCATTAGAGATTAATTTATTTGACTATACCCCATCTGGATATTATAAGATTTGAATTCTGAAATTTGGAGACAATAGAGAGGAATAAAAAGCAACAAGTTTTTTTTATCCCCTGTGGATATATTGAAGAAATTATTTTCAGAAACATACCAGTTATAGTATGAATCTCTGAAATATTCATCCAGCTGATAGAACTTGCTCATAAAAAAGAATGTGTCAATTAATAGGGATTCTAAAGGTTGTGTAGCTTCCCTCTGGTAACACTGAGACAGCGTTTTTCATCTATATTAATATATAGTTACCAGACAAATCTCAATATATTAACATATATATTAACATATATGCAGATTATAGGAAAATGGAACACCTTCCCTATGAAGAAAGGATGAGAAAGTTGGGTCTGTTCAGCCTGCAGAAGGAAGGTTGTATGGAGACCTCATAGAAACCTTCCAGTGTCCGAAGGGGGCCTATAGGAGAGCCAGAGACGGTCTCTTCATCAGGAACTGTAGTGCTAGGAGAAGTAGTAATGTGTATGAATTGAAAGAAGGGAAATTTAGGTGAGATATCAGGAAGAAAATTTTCACTGTGAGGGTGGTTAGACACTGGAACAGGTTGCCCAGGGAGGTTGTGGATGCTCCAACCCTGGCAGTATTCAATGAAGGTTGCAAAAGGCCTTGAGCAATCTAGTCTGGTGGGAGGTGTCTCTGCCCATGACAGAGGAAGTTGAGACTAGACTATCTTTAAGGTCCATTTAAACCCTTTAACGTTCTATCATTCTATGCAATTTGTATTAACATATAGTATGAAGGGAAAATACATACATATACATATATATATATATATATATATATAAAATACACAGCTACTGATAGTCGGGGAAAAGTCTGGTTGCCCAGAGGAGCTGTGAANCCATGGCATTGTTCAAGGCCTGGCTGGGCCTTGCTTGAAGCAAAGCAGTCTAGGAAAAGGTGTCTCTGCCCATGACAGAGGAAGTTGAGACTAGACTATCTTTAAGGTCCATTTAAACCCTTTAACGTTCTATCATTCTATGCAATTTGTATTAACATATAGTATGAAGGGAAAATACATACATATACATATATATATATATATATATATATAAAATACACAGCTACTGATAGTCGGGGAAAAGTCTGGTTGCCCAGAGGAGCTGTGAATCCATGGCATTGTTCAAGGCCCGGCTGGGCCTTGCTTGAAGCAAAGCAGTCTAGGAAAAGGTGTCTCTGCCCATGGCAGGGGGTTGGACCTAGATGATTTNTTCAGTGAGCCAACTGCACCACACAACTTGGTGTTATCTGCAAACTTGCTCAGGGTGTACTCAATCCCACTGTCTTTGTCACTGATGAAGATATTAAGTAGTATTGTTCCCAGCATGGACCCTTAAAGGACACCACTCAGTACTAGTTTCCCCTTGGATATTGAGACATTAATTATAACTTCTTGGATTCAGTCAGTAATACAAATCCTTATCCACCTAACAGTCAATCCACCAAACCCACCTATCTCCAATTTAGCAGAAAGAAAGTTGTGGGGGACCATATAAAAAGTTTTTCAGAAGCCTAGGTAAATTAAATTGTTGCTCTTCTCAATTCCCCTGATGCAGGGGAGACACCTTATAGA
>VYXB01001343.1:712862-770801 GCA_013397135.1 Pachyramphus minor
CCCATGGCAAGGGGTTGGACCTAGATGATTTTTAAGGTCCCTTCCAACCCAAAGCATTCTATGATTCTATGATTAAGGCCATTCCCCCTTATCCTATCACTAAATGCCTTTGTGAAAAGTCTCACTCCAGCCTTCTTCTAAGCCCCGTTTAGGTAGTCGAAAGTGGCCTGTCAAGGTCCCAGTGAATGGCATCCCTTCCTTCAGTGAGCCAACTGCACCACACAACTTGGTGTTATCTGCAAACTTGCTCAGGGTGTACTCAATCCCACTGTCTTTGTCACTGATGAAGATATTAAGTAGTATTGTTCCCAGCATGGACCCTTAAAGGACACCACTCAGTACTAGTNTTATCATAGAAGACCACTAGTTTAATCAGCCATGATTTGCCTTTGTTGAAATCATGTTGGCTTCCTCTCATCACCTCTCTGACTTCCATATCTTCAAGGAGGATCTGTTCCATGATCTTGCCAGGCATGGAGGTTAGGCTGATCGGTAAGTAGATCTCTACGGTCCTCCTCTTCACCTTTTTTTAAAATGGCTGTGTTGTTTCCTTATTCCTAGTCACTGNTGGATTCAGTCAGTCATACAAATCCTTATCCACCTAACAGTCAATCCACCAAACCCACCTATCTCCAATTTAGAAGAAAGAAAGTTGTGGGGGACCATATAAAAAGTTTTTCAGAAGCCTAGGTAAATTATATTGTTGCTCTTCTCAATTCCCCTGATGCAGGGGAGACACCTTATAGAATCATAGAATCATAGAATCAATTGGGTTGGAAAAGACCTCAGAGATCATCAATTCAACCCTTGGTCCAACTCCAGTCCGTTTACTAGATCATGGCACTAAGTGCCATGTCCAATCTCAGTTTAAAAACCTCCAGGGACAGTGAACCCACCACCTCCCTGGGCAGGCCATTCCAATGCCTGAGCACTCTCTCTGGAAAGAATTTCTTTCTAATACCCAGCCTAAATTTCCCCTGACAGAGCTTAAGCCCGTGCCCCCTTGTCCTATTGGTAACTGCCTGGGAGAAGAGATCAATCCCCACCTGTCTATAACTTCCCTTCAGGTAGTTCTAGAGGGTGATGAGGTCACCTCTAAGCCTCCTCTTCTCCAGATTAAACAACCCCAGTTCCCTCAGCCTCTCCCCATAGGTGTTGTGTTCTTATCATAGAAGACCACTAGTTTAATCAGCCATGATTTGCCTTTGTTGAAATCATGTTGGCTTCCTCTCATCACCTCTCTGACTTCCATATCTTCAAGGAGGATCTGTTCCATGATCTTACCAGGCATGGAGGTTAGGCTGATCGGTAAGTAGATCTCTACGGTCCTCCTCTTCACCTTTTTTTAAAATGGCTCTGTTGTTTCCTTATTCCTAGTCACTGGCCATTTTGCTTGAGAGTCACAACTTTTCAAATATGATAGAGAATGGCTGGATAACTAGGTCAGGCCCTTCCTCAGGACCCTGAGATGTATCTGTTTGGGTCCCATGGATTTGGGTATTTTCAGTCTCCACAGGACGTCTCAAATAAGGTGGCAGTCACGGCCACAGAATTAAGGTCTCTTGTTTTTACAGGGCTGGGTGAAGGCACTTGCTGATCCTGTGTTAGAGGCAGCTGGAAATTGAATAATTGCCACTAGTTTCAATTTTCAAGGAAGTATTTAATTTTAAAAATTTTAAAAAAAATGTTATCTGCTACATAATGGCACTTAGCTGGGGGAATTAGGCAACTACTTGCTACAAAAATTTTAATTGAGTCCACCTGTGAATTTCAGCCAAGCTAAGAAAAACAGAGCAATGTTTTACTTTGATAAAAGTTAGAAAGGCAATTCTTGCTAAATAACAAGTCTTTTGGACTTGCAACAGTCCAGATGAAATGTACCATAAATGGATGGACTTTACTAAGTTTTTAATATATTTTGGAGTAGGAGAATTGTGCATGATAGTAAAGTTGATGAAAGAAAAAACAATGAGGGTAAAGTATTGTTTTACTGAACTCTGGCTATAGCAGCAGGAATGTCTTCTACTGCCCTGTGTGCTCTCCAACCCCATTTGAGACACTTGGGCATTTGGCCTGGTCTTGCAGAAGCTTCAAAACTCAACAACAAACCTCTATTCCATTTCTTATCATAAAATATTGTGGGTAAAGTAGAAAATATTTTTTATTCCCTGTGATTGTGTCTTACACTTTTCTAAGGCTTTTTGGGTTAAATACAAGTAAACTAGAGCAAAGCATGAAGTAAGCAGAACTTAACTTGTTTAATTTTAGTGATCACTGTGACCCTTATACAATCACAGATTTCCACAGTGTCAGGGGAAGCCTTCTCCAGAGGCACTTGATTGTTTTGTCACCTCTCTAAGGACTAGTTGTGATTTTTAACTCAGTAAATTTTCTATAAATTAAAATTGATTAAAAGACCTTGCAACAGAAAAGAGTACTCAGGAGAAAGAGACACAAGAAAGCTCCATTTCTGGCCTAAGCACATAAAAATCTAGGTTTAAGCTCATAAGACATGTATTTCAGGAAAAAAATTAATAAAACTTTAATGAAACCAGACAAACACATCAGATTCCATTCTGGTGGGATCAGAATTGGCTATAGCATGCAATGGTCCAACACCACACTCCATCTTTCCTGTCCTGAAAGACTGGTATTACAGACAGAGCCCAAAGTCATCAGCCCAATGAATTCAGTAGATTTTTGTAGGGATGATGCACAGATTAAAGGAGTTATATCTGTGTGTATATATTGAAATATAAGAAAGGCAATGATATATTAGAAAGTGTGGGGTCTGGCATGATGTAAATGGGCAATAGTGTCCTAGTTTCATATGTGATAGGGTCAAAGTTGGAAGATAACTGTTTTGATAGACAGGAGTAGGGTCAATTTGGAGGGAGAAATTGGATTTAGTCCTGAAATGGACTAAATGATACTACCACAGGTAGTATCAAAGCGTGCATGAACTCCCTAAATGTTATCTCTTACTGCCACTGCTGGAGACATAACACTGGGCTAGATCACTAGTCTGACTCAGTAAGTATTTCTTTTGTTTTTACAACTGCTTAATTTTTTATTACTGACTGCAACATAAAGTTTAGAAAAGTGTTAATGAAATCTGCCAGTAAAACAAAGCTGTATGTCAATGCAGAGTAATAATGGACTAACAAAAAAGAAAGATCTGGATAACCTTAAGGATAGCAACACAAGAGCATCATCAAACTTATTAACACAAGAAAGAAAACTCATTAGTATTTTGGTAAGTGTTTCTGCTTTAAAGAATATCTTGATACTGGGAAATGTCAAAGTAATATAAAGACTCAAAAGGATGCAGCCATGAAAATGTAGATGTTATTATAGTAGGAACATTTCAATGGAAGCAGGAACATATTAATATCATTATAGTTGTACTTCTTGGGAATGTTTTTTGACATTCCAGACACTTACATTCAAGAAAGGTTCATTCAGACTGGACAGGTTTCAAGGAATGGGCCATTAGGATGCTCAGAAAAACAGGATGCTGGTCTTCAGAAAGGAGGCCAAAGTTGCCTTTTAAACTGCAGTCAGAGAAGATGGTGCAGTCAGAGTGCTGTGTGGGAATACCAGCATTTAGCTAGCAAGCTTGGATACTGTCAAATAACAGTAAAATAACAACAATAAATAGTTCAGTGTTGGCTAAATTACTATTGAGAAAATTCTATATACTGTTATGACTGTAAACATGTAGTTCACACCACTGCACAGTACTTCCTTTTTCTTTCTCTCTCTTTTACAGCAAGGGTGAGATGAAACCAATGCTTCATTGCTTGTGTTTTGCTTTCATGATCTCCAACTGATGAATTCTCATGATCAAGACCTTGTGTGCCATACAATAATCCATTTTCTTTTTAAAACTCTGCAAATTGCACAGTACAAATCAAAATATCCAGCAATTATAACTTCATTTCTCATTCATATTCAAAGGACTAAAGATTGCAAATTTGTATTCATTCCCTTCCAGTCTGTGCATAAACATTTTATTTAAAAGATTATCTGCTGCTCTAAAAAGAAGAAAACAGAATTATTCTTTCTTATTTACTGCAAATTCTGGTCTCTCATTAGGATCCTTGCTCAGTATCTCTCCAGACACCACTACAACCTTGTTGTAGTATGAGTACCATTGATCAAGAAACAGAAAACTGTCAAGTCTCACTTAATGTGGGAAAACAGCTGCAGAACACAGATGTACAGAAGACAGACCTTATGTGCAAACTGCTCTTCCTTTTATAAACTAAAAAGAAAATTCAAGTGTTTCTTACAGAAAAGAAATGTGGTGGAGTCAGTTTCTGCTTTTAAACTACAAGAGCCACAAGGACCATGACCTCTTTCAAGAAGGAAATTTGATTTCATTTGAGAAACGTTCTATCTGTGCTATCTTGAATTTCTTTATATGGATTATCTTTGTGAGATAAAGTCATTTGTACCATAACAGAGGATCAGGTTCTCACTTACAACTAAACTTCTTTACACTGCTAAAGAACCTTTCACATTCATTTTAAGAACTTTCTATGTTTAGATAAGTAAGAAAATTTAGCTGAAACTGGATTAATATCAGGCTTTGTAAAAACAGAGGGAACAGAGTCATATGAGGGAAACCCAGACATGGATTAAAGGAAAGATAACTAAGAAAGAACAGGAGAGCTGAGCCCAAAGTTTTTAACTCTGTGATTGCTGAATGAAGAGCTACAAAATAACTGAATTTTTCTGTTGTTTTATTTTATTGGAAAATAAATATGCAGACTATAATAGTTATTCTTCTGGTCTGCATGAAATTTGAAGAAGCATGTACGTTGTTGAATTTTACAAGCCCTAAAAATAAACTGGAAGAAAAAATCATTAAGTGAGCTAAGACAGAAGAATAATAGACTGTGAGTCTGGCCTTTGGGACTCATTAGTCTCTGCTTCTGTACCAAATATCTAGGGAGCAGGAAAGTATCTTTGGATAAGATTTCACAAACTAATTTGGTCTTTGAGCTATGCATTTCATCCAGCTGAGTAAATATTATTTGCAGGCAAGTGAGTAAGCTGTTACTATAAGCTACTGTAAACTATACTGAAATTGCTGATTTTGAGCACTTAAAGTGAAGAAGGTCAATAGCAGCAGGAAGAATTAATAGGCATGCTGCTTGTACAAAGTTCCACAAAGTTTAGCTTCTCCTTATTGGCAAGAACACTTGGTTAGAAGCTAGAAACTGGAAAAGCAAATTAATTCTTGCCTTGGGTTGCTGTGACAACCTTAACACAGCTTCTGTGAAAAACCTGAAATTGTATCTAAGAATACAACTGCAACTCCTAGCCAGACTTAATGGTACAGGGAAGAAAAGGGAGAATTAAGAACAGGGTGATTTTATCTGGGCTTTACTGTCTTTTCTAAGAGAATCTATCAGATTTTTGAAAAACAAAATATAGAATTTATCGTGGTTTAGTTTTTGTTTAATAATTTTTTGGTATTACAAGCTCAAGATCTTCATTATTCTCTAAAATTATGTCTGCATTTAGCCATTACAATATTGAACAGGTAAACTGGCAAATTTCACACTTTGTTCTGAATTCTCAGCTTAGCTAGAGAACAACTTTGATTTATTTTATGCAAAATAAATGCATTTGCTTCCTAAGGAAATTAAAGTTTATTAAGGAAGTGAAGTGGGTCAGAGAAGGGAAAAAAAAAAGTGAGTTCAAATTCAATTGAGATATTTTTGAAGATCAAGAAGAGGGGAAATATTCCTGAGGCATCCCTCTTCCACAGTTTAGACCTAGCCAGCACTGACTTGAGAAGGAAAACTATAAGAATTCATAGGATTAAAATGACTCCCCTGTAGTCACATAGATTTCTTGTAATGTTGAGGAAAACTGGAGGGCATATAGGTTCTTCATTAAAATTACTGTTCAGCTCCAAAGCAAGAAAAATCAGAACAGGCATATCTACTATATATTCAATGACTGTTTTTACTGAAGATTTAATATACCTAGAAACCCGAGAGTTCTCCCACATATCAGACAAATTCTTAATACATGAACAAATTATTAATAATACTAACAATTCCAGAAAAAAATTTACAAAAAAACAATCAATGAAGTTAGAGTCTGTGTATCATGAAAAAGCAAAAGCAGGCAGAGATTTTCTTCATAAAGGTTCATTAAGTTGATTTCTTCAAAAATCACCTTTCAGAGCAGATTTGGTATCTGAGAAGTTGGTTCTTCAGAGAAACTAAACACACAGACTTGACTTTGAGAGGTTGAAGGCCTCATGAATGCATACTCTGAATGTATTTGGCCCCCTTTTTTTTTTTTCATTGGCACTGTTTATTGTCATAGAAGCTGGATTAAATCCGGGAGGAAAAATGTTGCAAGAACCCTGTCAAATGTCCTGAATAGACCTGTTTTGCAAGTTTTCACAGGTCTGCTTTCCATGTGACCCTTCACACACACACCACACAGAAATACACTTCTGACTTAAAGGGATTAACAGTGAGATTATCATCAAAAGAACTGATTTAAAAGGAACATTGCTGAAGAAAAAACAACATTATACATTTGCACCAGACACCAAAGCCTAAAATTACACTCCTCTGACAAGAGAACAGAAAACTTAAGATTCATCTTGTGTTTACTAAAAGCCAGCTAATCCAGAAAGAGATTTCTTACCCTTCTTCATATTGGTTATTTCATATGTATTCAGTGAATGTAAAGGCAGAATCACAAAAACACACAAGCCCAGCTATACTCATGTATTGAAATTGCACAATAATGTGAAACTAGTGATGGAGACCTGGATAAAGTATGTTGAAAGGACTAAATAAATTAGAAAGCTTAGCTTTATTTATGAGAAACACTGTCACATGTTTCATACAAAAGTGCATATATAGTACTAGATTCATTTTGCAAACCTATGATCTCCAGAAATCTGTACTGAATCTTTTCAGTCTCCTGATGGTAATTTCCCGTAATAATAGGGACTACAGATTTGCGGAAGCATTGTCATGATAATAAGGTCTATTTCAATGAACAGCAGTTTTGCTCAGGTAAAAAAAAAGTTCTAAAAAAAAAAAAGGATATATATTCTCTAGTTATATTCCAAATTAAAAAAAAAAAAGTCATTCTAAAGAAAATACTTTCAATTTCCAATATCACAGAAGGGAAAAGCTGAAGGCAATTTTAAGGGGATCATTAAAAGCATTTTTAGAGGTAGTTTCATAATAAATGCATTTCAATAAAAGAAACATGTATTTTTTCTTTATAAAAGCTAAATATCAAAGTGTAAAAATTTTGTTGCAGAGATAAAAAGTTCATCCTGAGAAGACAATTAAAGTTATTGAGTTTCATATGATCCTGAGATGTTCCATCAGACAGCTGTTAATGATCTCACCAGGGACCGCATGTAATTCTCTTTGTCCATCATTTTTAGAAGACTGGGTATTAAACACTCTCTTCTATTTTCCCCCAAAGTTTCTGTGCTGGCTGCAGATATGTGAGAGAAGAGTCAGCAAGGAAGGAGGTGGGAGGGAAACTACTGTTTCTGGCTCATTGTGATGGAAACTGTGTCCAGAGGCTGGTGCTCTGCTGGTGTTAAAACCAAAGGAAGTTTCCTTCATCTCCACCACTGTGGAAATAGTCCTTTTATCTTAATAATTCACAGGTAGACTGTTAGTATTGAGGGAGTATTAGCTTATAGGAGTACCCTGCCTTCAAAGAGCAGTTGTACACAGGTCCTCGGTTCAGCAAGGTACCCTGGCACACTCTTGGCTTAAATGCATGGATGAACTAAATATTCAATACTGTCAGTCAGCTAACAGCATTGCACAAAGCAGCTGACTGAGGGCTGAGGTGAGGCTCTGATAAACTCTAGATTACAAATTTCAAACTGCAAACACTTGCCCTTCTGCCAGCATGAAAACATTGGAAAACAAAAACAATCCAGCAAACTGATAGCATAAGGGAAGGTGCCTGCTGTAAGTGCCTGCTTGTTCAGCCTTATAGAAGCCTAGAAGATAAGCAGGCTAATGTATGTCTCAAGCAGTGATAGCTGGATAGCTGTGGAGACACAACCGAGGATTGTTAGTAATAACACTCTGTGAAAAAGAATAGAATGCCAGAGAAGGGAGTAGGGCATCACTTTCCTGGGACAAACATCTTTGTTCTGGCTCCTGGAGATAAGCACAACACCGCACAGTGCAAGCACGGGAATGAGATCAAGAAACAGGTATGGATTGTTGACCAAAGGCTGACCCAGGAGCAAAGGACAAAAACACCAAAGACCCTCAAAGCCCTCTGAGACATTTCCAGAAAGGTCTAGAAGCGCAAACTGCACATGATAACTAATTTTCATGGAAAACAAGAAACTTATCTGCAGGGTGGGGAAAACTTTTCTATAAAGAAAGGTATGCACACCAAGCCCAGGCAGAACCCCCAAGACCCTAAACATTCCATCAGCTGGATCAACAATGAAATCAAGACTGATGATCATTCTTTCTTCTGTTTTTCCTTTCTTTCTGTCTCCCTCTAATTTCCCTCTCTCACTTCTCTTTCACCCTCTTTCTTATTGAAAACCCACTGCCATTTGCTTATGTTAGGGATTAAGTTATACTCATTTCCATGCCAGGTGAATAATTTATTAACAAAACTCTGGAAGTTTCTTTTGAGGACCCCTTGACTTTTGTAGTTCCTTCCTCATCCCATTTTCAAGGAAAGCAAGACAAAAAAAATGACAGTCTGAAGGCTACATTCAGAAAATAGGGGCTGATGCTCGGTTAGATTCAATGGTTAGAGGATCTTACTGAGGACTTTTGATAAGCTTTTTTAGTATTAGAAAGGTGCTTACTGCTAAATATCGATGGTAGACACATTCATATTCTGTTCTTCTCAAGCATCCGTTGACAATCTTAAAAATAAAGCCTAGTCAAAGTTTTTGCTAAAATAGATTCTTACCTTGATAACTCTTTCTGGAGTTACAAATTATTTCACATGAAATACAAAAAGCTGACTCCACTGTTTTGGATCAGTGAGCCCAGGTAAAGTTGTATAAACACCAGTAAACATTGTGTTAGTCCACTGTTGATCTTTTCTGAGAGAGCAGTCACAACTACAACTTGCTTCGAATACTTAGTAGAATATGCTGAACAAGATAAACTATTTAGAGTTGTTTGGATGAAAAGCTCTTTCCATTTTTTCGTAACTAATTTACAACAAAATAAGTTAGAGAATATAGTAATAGTTGGAGATAAATGGCTTACTTAACACAATGGGGAAAATGATACATTTAGTCAGGTTCCATTCTTATGAAGTAAATAAATATAGCAAATTAATTTGTTAGGTTCCACTGAATACATCCTTAAATCATCCCCTTTCAGTTTTACATTGAATACTTTTTCCTGTGAAAGAGAGATTAAATGACCATTTTGCTCAAGTAAGGCAAGACCATTTTGCCTGTCAGTAAGAAAAGACTAGAAAAGTGACAAATTTTAGACAGCACTGTTTCAATAAAAATGTGAATAAACAGGACAGTCCAACAGTCCAGAGTACTGCAACAACCGAAATCAAAGTCTAGAAAAGTAGGAAAAAGTGAGAAAGCTGGGGTTCTTTGTAACAGCAATAAAAATCTAATTGGCTTCATATAAATAAACACTTCAAAATGTGTAATATACATACAAGATTGTTCCAAAGAAGAATAAAGCAATATGTTCTCCATATTCATCTTACTTAGAAGACTAACAGTCTGAAATAGCATCACAGCAGACTTTTATTAAACATTAAAAAAAAAAAAAAAAGGTAGAGACAGTTGGTGGTTAGTGCACTTTTCTAGAGGTGTCTTTAGGATGAATAAAAATCTGCCAAGAACAATGTTGAAGCCATTTAGTCCAATGTGAGAAAAGGAACAACAGGCTATACAATATTTCAAGGTCTTCGCAAATCCTGGTCTCTTAATTGCTTTAGGTTATTTACACAGCAAAATCTAGACAATTTGGACTTGCCAGCAATAGTGAAGACATGGTGATATAGACTTTACCAAACTGTTATTTACCAAAGCTTGAAACTTCACAGCACGTGCTGTTTGATGTATCTAGTCCCTTTTCCAGCTGCCAGCACAAGTTTCTGCTCTGTCTTCTATTTTTAGCCAGTTATGATTTAAGCCTTTACTGGTTACAATTGGTCATCACTTTCTGTTAAAGCCAACCTGAACTCTACTGCTCTTACCAAAAACGTTTTTTTTAAATCTTACATTTTCACAGCTACAGTTTGTAAGTTCTGAGTATGAGTATACCTACCACCACTGGCACCCTTAGAAAAACTTCCTCTCAGTGATAATTCTCAAGAAATAACCTCCCACAGACAGTTGCTGTCATGAGGTCAGTATTTCTGGCCCATCCACCTTTTCCATCTCACAGTCCCTAAAGTGAAAAAGAACAAAATAAAACAAAAAAAAATAATTACATTTAAAAAAAATTGATTTCCAGAGTCTCAGCTATACTTATGTTAACAAATTTTCCTTCTGCTTGTTGCCATTGAGAATAGCCTTTCAGCTCACTCTGCCATGGCTTCTGAGTACCCCACTTGAACAGGAGTGATGGCACCCAAACTTTGGCTAGTTTAAAGGCTGCTTAATGTGTATTAGGTGCATATTTAGTATATTTTTCAGTCTAAATTCGGTCAAAACAATCTCTCAAAACAAACCTCATCTCCTTGCTCTGCTATTGGATTTCTGCAGTGAAGTGGCAAAGCAGGAAGCAAATATTTCTTAATGTCAAGGAAGAGCTAAAGAGAGAGAACTTTTTTTTTTTTGCTTTTGCTCAGATCAACCAAAACAAAATTTGTCTCCAATTTGCCCATGAATGAAAATGCATTATTAGGTACAAAACTAAGGAGAAATTCAAACTGAAAAATATTGTCCCCTTTTTTGTCCCTCTGATTAACCTATATATTTTTCAGGCAATAAAGTACAGAAGCAGTACGAGAAGTCAAGACCAAGCCCAACTGGATGTTTTAGGTATTAAAGTCTCTCCTTTTATTTTCAGAAATCAAAATCTTTTTCTGAACAGCAGCACAAACTGAGAACTCAGGGAGTGGGGAAGGGCCCCAGATGAAACCAGACTAAATGTGGCATAAGGTAATAATCCTGAAGGAATTGACTGTGATCAGTGGGTCAGTGCCTTTGGTTTCCCAGGTAAAAGCTTTAACTATACGATAGGAAATATAAGAGCTGGAAAATGCACTATCATAATCTCCCTTATTTCTTAAAATTAAAAATTAAGTTAAATCCTCTTATGCCAGTTGTGACATCTCTCGAAGACAAAGGAGAGAGAAGGGCTAACAGTAGTGCTTTAGTCTAAGTTAGAGGAAGACTTTACAATCTTTTTATTCTGTCTTTTTTTTCTTTTTCTGCTAAGGAAAGTCTTGAACAAAGACATTCATTTGCCTGAAACTATCATTTTCCAAATTTAAGAAAGTCATGATGACCATTTGTCTTTTCCATGACAGTGTTTTTATAAATATCTTATAAATATTCCAGTACTCCCATGGATGAAACTAACTGATAATACAAAAGCAATGAAACTTTGTCCACTTGTCAAAAACAGAAAATATAGGGAATGGAAGGAAATCACAATACAAGAAAGAGAGTGCCAGTGTTAAAATAGCAGGAAAATCTTCATTTCTTGTTTAGGTTTGGATCAAGCTTCTGAAATCCCCAAATGAAGCATTAGATTTTGCAATATGTGGAGAAGTTTCTAGAAAGTGCATATCTGTGGGGCTGAAGCCAGGCAGGAAGACAGAAAGAAAGGATTCTGTTCAATTTACCCATGTATCTATAATTTAATTAAACTTCTTAGGATTATGAGGATTATTTGCATCACTGGATTTAAAGAGACTAAACATAATCTAAAGTCTAGCCCTTTAAAAAAAATATAGCCATTTGCTCTGCAAGACTATTTCTGAAAATTATTTTGGAAAACATTATAAGAAGCAAGCTTTTCTTTAGAGAACCCTACAGTTTCCTGCAGCAATGGCAGGAGCTCTTACACACTAGATGACAGCAGCTATCGGGGTTTAGAACAGTGCATCACACACAGATCAGCTTTGTTCTGAGCAGAACAAGACATGGCAGGGCTACAAATAACCAATGGCCTTTTCACACACTGGGCTTCAACCCGTGGAGGCAACTGCAGTTTTGATGGAAATTATCCAGCACAAACATAGCTTTCTGTTGCCATAGTAGATACTGACTTTCTATCTTCTTAGCTGCAGACAAACAAATCAAGCCCTATTATAATATTTATACTCTGAGGCAAACAGAAAAAATAACCTAATGTGTTTATACACATACATCTACCCTGGCTTATCTTGGCTTTTGCCAAGGGTTTTTTCTTGTCCATGTATCAGTTTAGGGATTTTTTGACTTTCACTGCCTATGGCAAAAGTTTGTTAAACATAGAAAAACGAGTTCTCTTTTATATTAATAGACAGTTTTCATTTCACAGTAAACTGATGGGTTCATGTAATCTAGCCAAACATTTTGGTGTTTTAAAAGAGATACAGTACAACTGGAAAGCTCACATTCTAAGGAAAATATATGTTTATATGCTGTATTTACATATTGAGCAATATTGACTGATGTAGTAATTTCTTTATAGGGAAGGAGGATATCCATTATGCAGCATTTTACTGAGACCATTGACGGACTACTAAAATATTTCCAAAAGCTGGGACTGTGTCCAGGCAACCCAGGGTTAATGCATGTTTTGAAATCACTGGATTAGCTGATGGTTTTGCTGTAATGCAATGGCTTTCTGTGCCTCATCACACATGCTTCAGATCTACTTATAGGAAAGAAGCTATAAGAAAGGAACAGGAAAGTTTTTCATCCTCCCCTGACCCCAATATTTAAGTTTGGTGCAGCAAATGTGATAATTTTACCATTACTTCAGACGTGATGACTAGTGTCTCCAAACCATTCATTTAAGTTGTCCTCCCACTCTCACTGCTCCTTGCTCTGCCTGTATGATGCAGAAACAAAAGAACAGAATTTATGAGAGATGATATGCACAGTATCTTACTGGAACAAAAACATTACTCATTCCCTTTGAGAGCCTGGAGACAAAGAGGAAGAAAACAGTAGCTTTCATCTCTATTCAGGACTCAGTTGAACTTTGATCCGTGGTCTGGAAGGGAAGTGATGAGGTACGTTCTACAAAGACCACCATCAATATATATTAGAAGTGAAACCAAATTTTAGTCGTCCACTGGAGCTGTCATTTTTATGTAGCATACAGCTTTCTGCCTTATGTGATATTTTACAAAGACATTATCTTTGTCAGCACAAAGTGCACACTATTGCACTACTGGATGTAGTAGTGCTCATTGCCTCAAAGCAATCCCCCTGCTGAAGGTAATAAAGAACAAAAGGCATGAGACTAAAACTTAATCTTTTTTTTTTTTTTACCACATACACTAAAGAGCTGTTCTGGTGTTGCTGCCACTTATGAGAACAGGTCAAATGCACCTGGCAGCTTCGGCTCAAAAATTTTTCAGACGGATCCAAAGGTTCTCTCAATAACCAAGTAGTCAGAACACTTTTTCAGTGTTTACAGACTGAATGTCTGTGCTTGAGGACTCAGAAACCACACTTCACATCTCTGAAGAGAGAGTGGTTTAAACAAAGATAAATGGGTGGGATCAGTGTCTTCTAGACCAAGAATGATTATGTACTAGATGGTGTCCTATTCACCAACACAACAGTGCTCCCTTTCTGGCCTGATGGGGAGTTCAGGTAGGACACAGCACCTTATTCTTTAAGCTTTTGCATAGTTAAACCCAGTTGAAAAATGCAAAGAAAATAAATGAAGTGAAAGACTTTAACTTGACTTCAGACTTCAGGGCTATAAAGATTGAATGTTCTTCAGAGAGTGAGTGCCACCAAGCCTCCGTTCATGGCCAAGAATGAAATCCTTGTCTCTCAGCCCTCAGGCCCCAGGCCGACTGCCCTGGTTGTGAGATGCAAGGGGAGGTAGCAGCTGCTGATGCTTTCCTCCAGATCTCTCCAGACAGTTTTCTGTTGCTAAACAGAAAACCTTTTTTTTCCTTTCCAATCTGTCCTTCTGGACAGAAATCCTGAAGAAGTCCAAGCATTTGGTTAGAGCCAAATCTCTCCTCTTTACCTTCCCCTGCCTTTTCCTAGCTTGGCTGTCAAAGTGAGACAAGTACAAATATTTACTCAGCCTTTGTTTTATGCCCTGCCATCCACTTCTGCCTGAGCAATGTTCATGCAGCAGAATCCAATACCAACAGCACGAGGCTTTGTTATTTTGCCAGCAAAGCTGAAATGCTTTCTGTTTGTTCAGATAAGAATAATATCTAAAGAGATCCTACATTAGCAGCAGAAACATTTTTCTTATTTCTTTCTCATTGAAGGAATCCTCGAAGGATCCACTATGATTTGTTAGCCTCTTTGGTGTCTCTGAGCTATCCTTTAGTTCTACAGAAGGTAGAAGAGCCAAATCTTATAGACTTTTTTTGAAAACTTCTAAAATATCTTTGTAAATATTAAGATTCTGAAAAAACTTATGTGATTCTATCTAATTTTATAGCCCCTAATATTTTAAAATATATCTGAATGTATTGGAAAAACTTTTATGTTTTCCTGGAAACTGAATTTTTTTAACAAATATTTAACAAATGGGTACCTAATTGCAAGGCTGTGAAAAATATGGTACATTTACTGTGTATGTTATTGATTTTTCAGAGCTTTTTGACTGTGTTGTTTTCTATTGCTTTGCTAATGGATCTTACAGGCATTCTGCAATTTTTCATATCCCTAATCAAGTGAACATCTCAGAACTTTGTCCATTTTTTCCCCTCTTATCTTCCACGATATTATTTTCTTTTACTCTTTTAACTCCTTGAAAAAGCTAAGACGTGGTTTTTTGGAAGTGTCATGTCTTTATTAGTTACACAGGTCTTCTCCTTAACTGGCTGAACCGCTAGTGAAAGAAAACAAACAAGCAGCAAAGCTGTAGATACTTTGAATACATTTGTCTTGATCTTCATCCTTCTACTATCAGATTCTGCTTTCTTCTAGTGATGTAATTTATAAATTTATGAATAGACAAATATCACAACTAATTCAACTTCATGTACAAAGCAGGAATCTGAATAATTTCATCATGCCAGTGTGAACAAAGCACAACAAAGTTCTCTGGGGACAATATATAAATTTGTAAACAGCATAATAAGAAATGAAATATAGATTTTAAAAAGAGGTATTATAATAAATATACCGAGAATATTAGCTTTGCCTATTACACTGTGAGTGCACTGGGTCAAAGCAGTGAAAAACAGCACAAGGCTCTCAACAGGAAAAATAGTGTGACTCAAAAGGATTTTCCAATCTGGAGGACACATTACTATTTTATGATAATTCTTACAAGGAGACAGTGAATGTATTTTCTTGAAAGAAGCATATTCATGGACCTTGTCATCAAGTCAGTTTCTGCAGGGTAAAAATCAGTAAATCTTGGAAAGGGTAAACCCTAAGGATGTTACTTGGAGGCGCATACATACATTTAGCCTGTAAATCTCTTCTAAGATTTAAGGACTTACACCTCCTCCAAAACAAATTCTGTGTGATATTACTATAATGGCCAAAGCATGCACCCCTGGATGCATGTACCCAGCAGCTGACACTTGGAATTATTGGTTTCCTTGGTTTACCTTGAGTTTGCTCAAGTCAAGGATAAACATTCTCACTCTGACTCCTCACTGTGTCGAGGATCTCCCTTAGCATATCTCCAATATAAAAAAATCCAAGATCAGAGCTCAATTTTTGCAGTACCTACTTTCAGACCTCTACTGTTTGTGAAGTGTTCACAGCCTTCCAGTGCTCCAAACACCCAGACAAGTGGCTATCTCAGAGGGGAGACACAAAACACTGAACTGTAGAGGGAACTGACTACCTAATCCACAGAGAAATCCCTCCGGAAAAAACCCAAACAAAGAAAGAGAGAGGAGGGCTTAGGCATTTCTGGGAATTCATAGCCTGAATCCTGTTTTGAAGGTAGGCACTTTCTACCCATATATATCAAAGTGACTGATATAACTAATAAGGATTTCTAAAACCTACACGAAAAGTGGTCTAAGCTTGAACTGGAATCTGTCTGCGAGACACTATGGTCAGGAAGGTAGATTCCCCAGACTGAGGCTCATCCCTTACACTGTCAGTGGTCTATCTCTTCCAGTGCCCCCAGAGGCAGGAAACTTGACTGTGTTTGTGCTGTGTGCAGCAGTAGCTTGGTACTCACCCAGAAGTTGGGAGCCCCTGATTTCATTTTGTTCCTGGGCAGGTCTAAACCTGCCTCCTTGTAAAAGTGTTCTCAATTATACAGGTTATTCTAGGAGTAGAAAAAATACAGTCTCCACTCTGTGCTTAGAGGTCTTTTTTTCTTGTCTGAATTATAGAAATACTTTAGACACTTTACAAAAGCATGTGTCTCTGTAACCTAATAACCACTAACACAAGCCATACAACCTAGGTAGTTAGGGAGAGAGAGTTCTTCAACATCTGTCTCACTGACAACCCAACATTACTGTCCCTAGAATTCCTGACCATGTATTTCATTCAGAGAAATTCAGTAAAACTAGATTTTACCTTTTACATCATCTACAGTCTGGTGATTCAGCACGTTCCTGTGAAAACAGCCTTGAACACACCAGAGTGTCAAAGCTGGGTCTTCTTTTTGCAGACATGCTCAGAGCATATATTTAGGAAGCAGATGTCCCTCCCACTATCGAAAGACTGCAATGACTGCTCTTGTGTTCTGCATGGAGCTTAATCCGCTAGACAATCCTGAAAAAAATTTAAGCTATCAGTAGAGGGAGGTGAAAAAGGCATAATGATAATTGCCTTATGAATCCCAAACAAGTTTGCTCAAAAGATAGAAACCAAGCTTTGCCCATTTGTAGCATTATTAAGCATGCACTGAAGAAGGGTCTGGGGAACAGCAGCATCCAGAAACTAAGCAACCTCACAGTGCAAACACGTCTTGTATTACTTGGCACAGATGGAGGTCTGAAGGGTGGCAACTAACTCACCTTTTCCAGACCATGACTATGATCCTGCTGTTTTCTACTGCAGTCTACTCTTAAAATTGATAAATTGTTCTTCCTGTAACTGTTTTGCGTTTTTTTTAATTATTTTGGGGTTTTGTATGCAATTTCAAAATGAGAGAAGGGCTGCAACTTCCTGTTAATACTGCTTGGTGGTTCTCAAAATAACATGCTGAGGGAGATAATACACAATCTCCCCCTCCTCACCATAGATTCCTTTTGCACTCTCTACAGAGTGAAACTTTTCTTTTCTGTTACACTTACTATGCTTTAGAAACATTAGTGATACTGAAAAAAAATTAAATTGCGCTGAGGAATAAGAGAGTGTTTTCTTGTCATGGAGAGCCAAGAACGACAAAGTCACAGAGAGGGTATTTTTGACATATAAGGATATGTTTCAGACATCCTTTCATAGTTGTAAGCATTATCATAAGCAGTGGAAAGATTTGCTTAGATGTCCATGCTTCTAAGCTTTTAATAACAGCATCATAAGAAGAGATTTCTCAATTTCTGACTTCTGGGTTCATCATTTAGATCAGAAGATAGCAGACCTTATGAATCATTGGGTGTAATATGCTTTAATGGTACAAATATATAATCCCAATCTCATTTAATGAGTCTAATGAATCTGTAGTATTTCATTCAATTAATCAAGTAATAATTACAATTCAGAATAATTTCTCTTATTGATCTTGTTCTGGATAAAGTCATCATATCATTCACGTGTCTAGTCCTCTGAGAGGTTTATGAAGCAGGTTTCTAATTGCCTAAGAGGTCACTATTAACATCTACTGTTTATATGCAAAGAGGAAATATTGATAATTAGTTCAATAAGTTCTTGCATCTTCCACATCCAATTTACAGAAGACAAGGGCAAGATTCATTTCCATCTAACTTAATTGCTCTAATCAGAAATACTCTGAAACTTCCATTATCTTATTTAGTTTGAGAAATTAAAGAAGTAAATGAAAGTAAGTTCAGGACAGGGCAATTATAACTGTGGCCATCAATTTGAGAAAAAAAATCAGTGATTTAGACTGTTACATCACTGTTACTGTCTATTAATTCTCCAATAATCAAATAGGAACAAGAAATTGCAATGTTACTTCCCACTATACATACACAAAAAATAATAAAACCATAAAAATTACTTAAATTTGCAAAGATCACTGTAGGGATATTCTTCTGAACAAGTAAGATGACCTTAAACAATATATAGTATGTATAATCACTGTGCTCAACTAGGCCTTGTGTCCCATCTTTAGGAACATTTCATTCATTTGTTCAGTGATAACTCAGTCTGATCAACAACTACATTATCTCAAGCACAGTGACAACAGGAGAATAGTGATAGATACATCATACTAAAGAAATAAGGATGTGTTCTGCTAAAGCTATAAAAAGTCCTCTTACTTACATCAAGCCAGTGGATCCCCCATGCCATGTATTTCTGTTAAAATTAGACAAGAATTGGATGGAGGTTTCCACTACTCATTTAATGGCAGAATCATCCAGACTGGAAAATCCCAATGTAATGGATATCAAGTTCTACATAGGCCCACATCATCTGAAAATCTCAATAGGCAATGGGAAATTGCTTGTCATGAACTCTTTGTCCATAGTTTGCAGCACGTCAGAGGATGGTTCAACAACTATTAGTTTCTCTGGTTGCTCTACGGCATGTGGAAGCCCATGGTGTGCAGTGAGCTCCCCTGAGACACTTCGATTTACATACTGAAGTTGCATTGCTACAGTTACAAGTGTTTACAGTTTCAGTAATTAAGAAAAAAAGAAATAATTTAGAGAAGTTTTGATCTATTTTTCATTACCAGCAAACTATACAAGGATATTAAATGAGTGAGACCAAGAATCAAATTGAATATTCTTTGCAAATATATTACAAAGGAAGTAGAAGAACAGAGTGTCTCAAGAAACAAACAAACAAAAAACCTCAGAAAAACCCCATTAAACAAACAAGCAAAAAAACAAAAGTGAAACCAACAACAAATTAAAAAAAAAAACAAACATGAAAGGAAGAGAAACTATACATAAATCAAAAGAAAAGTTTTCCTGTTAAAGTGAGCTTTGCACCATCCACATCAGTGTGGCCAACTAATCTAGTCAATTCGAATTAGTCCTGAGTTAAAGATGGCTTGGAATTTTCTTTAGGACTTTAGAAGCAAAAGATGGAACTAGTAACTTCCTTGCATTTGTGTTGTTTTCTGGGACTTTAGATTTACCCAAGTATTCTCCCTACTTGGAATCACATGGAAATAAAAATGAGTAGAAGGCATTACTCAGCCCTGAACTGGAGGAAATTACATGACCCAGAGGACACTGGTTTGCAAACAGACACAATGGGAGATGCAGCAGTGACTGCCCAGGGATGAGGCTTCTAAATCTTGCCAAGGGCAGCCACTCCTGATGTGCGTGATAATTTTTCTTCCCTGAAGCAACAATGTCATGTTAGTTGTTTGTCCCAGTATTATAGAGATGTCATGAAATTCACAGATTTTTAGATGTTTTCCTGCAAGAATTTGCCTTGTTTGGGCTGATAATAACAGATCATGGACAAAACTTCTAGCCAGGGAGAGTCCTCTGTTGGCATGATATTTATGATGCATTGATTTTTTTCCTTCTCTTTTTCTGCCGAAGTCACTATTTGTAACAAACAAGTAGGAAGAGTAGAAAGAGGATGAGTATCATCACAGAGAAATGCACAGAGAGCTTTTGTACAGAGCTCCAGTAGGTATTAAATATTTCCAGCAAATTTCCTCTTTAAATAATTAGTCATTTTCTGAGAGATTCAGCACCAAAGAGAAAAATTTGAAGACAGATATAAAATAAAAAATTACATATGGTAAAAGATGCAAGTACTTAAAAAGTTAGGCTGGGAACAAACCCTTTATTATTTTGTGCATTTTGGTGTGTATTTTTTTAATTTATAGAAGATAGCAGGGAAAAAAAAGAGCATGGAGTTGGAAATGGAACAAAATGATAAATATATGACTTTATATAATATTATTTCATGGAAGAATTGTTGGTAGCCAGCTGGTATTTATACACCCAAACTCAGTGTTTATTCACATTTCATCTTCACTTAGAATAATATGACCCAAGATGGTTCTTCTGTAGTCAAGATTTTCTTATTAGCCCAATAAGAAAAGTATTCTGAGCTTTATGAAGAGACTACTAAGACTTGGTCATCACAGACTTAAAATACCATATACATTGGCTGTACCACAGCTGTGCAAGGATATGACAAGAGGTATTGTACACACTTCTGTGTTGGAAGCCAGAAACCTCACTGGTTAGGGTAAAAATTGTTATTTGCATCAAGAATTTTCCTCATTAATGACGGGTTCATATTTTGTCTCACCTCATTTTTCATTTTAAGCCTCTTAGTAAGTTACCATAGTGCAAAAAAAACACCCCAGCCTAAAAGCTCTTGAATATTGTTAGTATTGGACTGACAGAGATTTTTTTCTAGACTCCTAAGAGCTACTGAACTGTTCTGATCCTGCCCTGATCACTTTCTAGTAATTGTTGTTAGTTTTGTTTCTGTCCAAGAATAACTTCATGGCCAAAAAAAAAAAAAATATTAAAATATCTAGCACATATTGTTGTTTTATATATAAAACTGCCTTAATATTTAGAGTGGCAAAGTGACTGATGAAAGAAGATGTGGGCCACCACCTCAGCAACAAAGGAAGCAACTGCTTCTATTTAAAGAGCAGCTCTGTCTCTGCTGACTGCACACACCATGACATAAGTGAAGAGCCTACCCTAGTAGGCTCAATGTCAAGCACCAGAGGGCTCTGGACAGGATTAACAGATACTAAGGTCCAACAAAATCATTATGATTATCCANCACATATTGTTGTTTTATATATAAAACTGCCTTAATATTTAGAGTGGCAAAGTGACTGATGAAAGAAGATGTGGGCCACCACCTCAGCACCAAGGGAAGCAACTGCTTCTATTCAAAGAGCAGCACTACTGCTGTGTCTCTGCTGACTGCACACACCATGACATAAGTGAAGGGCCTACTAGGAAATGTCAAGTACCAGAGGGCTCTGGATAGGATTAACAGATACTAAGGTCCAACAAAATCATTATGATTATCCAGTATGATCCCTGGAATGACTTAATTGCTTGTACTCCCAAGGCTTTGTGGACAAGGAAGAGAGTTAAGCCAAAGAGTTTTAAACATCTGCCCTCCTTGGCAGTGCACTGATAAAAAGATTCTGTACTTCAATATTGTCTCCACAAGCAAAGCAAATGGGGCCATAGCTCATTAGTTCCTGCTTTTGTAGTTCTAAAGATTTTCAAAAGCCTAAGAAATGTTGCCACTTGAATGTGAAAGATGTGGGTAGGCTTTAGGCTCTTCAAAAATGTTCCCTGAGAAAGATAAAGGATTTTGAACTTTCTCTGGGTCATTTTAGGTAATTTCTCTTTACATGAAGAAAAGTTTTGGTTGGTGCTATGATATTGAAGTCAAGCTATTTTTTAAATTAGCCTCATTTTAAAAATACACAACCTGAAAGCTTAAATATTAAATGCCTCATGTGCATCTATGTGTAATACTTCATGACTTTCAATCATGGTTATGACTGTCTTTTCCTGAGAAAAGCGTATTATCTATCCTATTATCCATTTTCTATTGCTGGAGTGTAACAGCTGAACAGTCGAGGGAATGAGGTAAGACTTCATGCAAAGTTGAATGTCACAGAAGGGAAAAGTCACTAAAATCAGAAGCCTTGAAGATATTCTCCATAAGTCTTATAATAAAAAAGGAATGCTAATGGAAAATTTTATCAGAATGTATTTTTATCTACTGCTCGAAATAGGGCACAGACTGAATAGACCAATTTATGTGTACCTCCTCATGAAACATTGGTTCTATTTGGGCTGTTTGTTTGTTTCTTTGTTGCCTCCTGGGTTCATGAGCCTATTTACAGACTTGCACACTTGAAAAGGCCACAGAGCAACCCTCAGTTCCAGGCTTTTCTTTGGAAGTTTTGCACTGTAATGCTGATGAAACCTGCCTCCTTTATTTGGAAAATCTGATGAAAGCCTGGGGTAGATCTATAACTGAAATATCTGTGAACTTTCCAGGGCAGATAAAATATATAAGAAGCATAAAAGAGAAGCTTCTCCTGCAGGAGTTCCTACTGAGTTTGTGCTTCAACAGACCAGTTTGAGCAAGCAGTTAACAATTCACTTGTCTGCAAGGTTACTTTAAAATTAGGAATACCTTCATCACTTCTGCCAGTTTCTGTTTTGCCTTCACTGAGTATTGGTTTGGAAAATGCAATGACTGAGCCAGAAAATTGATCATGGAGCAACAAAAAATGGACTTGGGGAACTTCAGTAAAAAGGAACTCAACTCGTAAGGCTCAGGAAAGACTTGGACAAAGGTAATATTGCAAGATTAGGGACGAGACCTGAATTAAATGGAAGGACTCCGGGCACATGGTTGAGGACAGGTATGTCCAGGCTGGAGGAAAGTCTGAGACACAAGAGGCCGAGGAGAAAGAACAGAGGGAAACAGGCACCTTCTCTCCTCACTGGCCACTCGCAAAGAGGGCTCATGCTGGGAGGAGATGAAGCATGCTTAGGACTTCAACCATGCTCCTTCCACTTTGCTTCCCCAGTTAGTGCCAGGACAATGGCAGTTGTGAGCTGTGAGCTGTGGATGTGTTTGTCCTATTAGTTTGGCAGACTGAACACAGAACTCAGTCTGGGAACAGACGCTGCTTCCAGAAGGGGAAGCTTTAATGAGAGCTGTTTGTGGAAACATCATATAGCCTTCTTCAGAGCCCTGTGCAGGAAAAGAGATATAATTCATCCTTCTCTTCCCAGAACAAGTGCACCTCTCTTATCAAATCCAGATTTGCTTTATTTTAATTATCTTTGTTCCTCTTTAATTAAGATACCTGATACCTAAGAGGACAGTAAAAAAATATTATTTGATTGCACATAACTGTAAACCAAAATAAACCCAAAAAACTTTTTAAGAAAAGCATTATAGTCCAACACATTAATCCAGAAATGAAAGGCAGGCAAATGATTTTACCTTAAAAATTACTATGTCAAAACTTTCATCTAGACTACCTCTGCCATTGTATAAGTAGATACAGATTACCAAAGAAAAAAATTGCAAAAATATTTTCTCTATGTTCTTGTATGATTCTTGTTTCTGAAATAAGTTATTATTCAACCTTGTTAAATTTACAACATATACAAGAGAAAGCCACATGGGGATTAGTGTCCTTGAACACAAACCAGCCCAAATGTAATGACTCAGTCCCACACAGATCTTTAGCTATCTTTATTTTTTGGAGGGATTAGGACAAGAATACTATGGTTATTACTATGCTGATGATGATTATTATTATTATTATTGCTAATAATATAATATATGAAAAGTGGCTCTCAAATTCAAATGTGAAACTGGGTTTAGGAGTCTGAGACTATCTTTCCTACTTGGGAAGGAGCACCAATGATCCTCATCCCCTATGACTAGAGTAGGTTTCTTGCAGAGGGATGCTTCCCTGACAATGGAGGCAGTGACATCACTGTTTCTCTGCAAAGGCTGCTGTGCTCCTGCAAAGGCTGTGAGCCCTTGGCTGAAATCACTCTGTTCCTTCTGCTTCTTTCTCAACAGCTGCTCTACTGCCTCTTTCCCTCTCTGTGTTTCTTATTGTTGTTTTCTGCTTTTCCTCCAACAGTTCTCTGCATTAAAAAAAACCCAAAACCACGAACCTTATTTCTTCTGATTAAAAAGCTCTCCAAGTAAAATCCATAGTGTGAAAAAACAAGCAAGAAATTCTATTTTTTTCCTTGAAAGAAAGATCATTTGGGCTAAAACAAAAGTGTTCCTCTGTTAGAAGAACAGCAGCATAATAATAACCATAACATTCTGCCTAGTTCTTTCAGACTATAATATGAATCATTCTACTCAGATCCCAGTACTTGAGAATTTCCCACCAAGATGAAACAAAAATGAATATGCAATAAAGTATAAGGAATCAGAAAATGGTAAACAAAAACATCCCATCTGCAGCATGTATGCAATATGGTTCATAATATTTATAAGCTCAAATATATAGCAAAAAATAACATTAAAAGTATTTTGAGATAATGGTAATATATATGGCACCTACCCAGAGAGCAAGACATTTATAGAATCAGTAAGTAACAAATGGACTGTATAATGAAATAACTATCTCATTAAAAATTATTTAGTTAAAAAAGATTGAGACTTCCAATTACAGACTCAATGTCTGGAAGAAACTCCCAAATTATTCACTATAAAATAGCTAAATTTTTCAGAGTTAGACAAGAAGAAAAGATGGTATCTCTCGTAAAGGCTCAAGAGTCAGGCAGTAGGAGCTAATTACACTGGGCAATGTATTAAACCAACCCCAAACAGCAAAATCAGCTGCAGGATCCTCCTTGCCTGACTTTGATGGTCTAGAAGTGCCTTATGACATTTCTACATGTTACATGGGCTTCTTCTGTGTCTGAGGCACATCCAAAAAGAGGATGGTGTTTAGGAGGGTGTTCTTCCTTTCTATGCACTATTGAGAATAACTAGACAATTCTCATTAAGATGGACACAATTAGGCAAGATTTGCAGCAAGAAAAATCCAGTCAGATACTAGATTAAAACAAGCTCTTCACCCTGAGGGTGGTCACATACTGGAACAGATGCCCAGAAATGCTGTGCAATCTGCATCCTTGGAGACATCCAAAAGCAATTGAAAATAGTGCTGAGCAACTCCATATAATTTTGGAGTTTGCACTGTTTTGAGATGAGTAACTCCAGAGGTTCCTTCCAGATTAAATTATTCTGTGATTTCATGATTTTTTTCTGCAGAAAAGTTATATTTTTGTACACCCACAGATCTACATGTTTCATGATTTTTTTCTCCATAGGCCATTCTGTGTTTTCCCTGCACACATCAAATGCTCAGATAGCTCAAAGAAATCTGAACGTGGAATGGGACGTGAGAGGGTTCAGTTGCCCTCTCCACAACATGTGGGTTTTTTTCCTTAAATTTGTCCTTAATATTCATCATAATATATCTCCATTTGGATCAAAATAAGGGAAGTCTATTGAATATTTTTGACTGCAGATAGCATCATTCCTCTCTAAACAATAGCTATCAGATATAAAATTTTGAAGGGTTTTTGGCAAGGGAAAACATATTAGCTGAATGTTTACTGTGCAAAACAGCCATAGCATTAAGAAACCAATAACTATATGATACATTTATAAATGCATCAATTTCAAATATATTTACTTGCTTATTTTGACAGATAAATAGAAACACGAAACTGATGTATTTTTGCCTGAGCTTTTTTGAACCATATGTGATACTTAGAAACTCCTTAAAAATCTCACTTCTCTCTGTATAGACAGTCCTACAACATTACTCCAAGGAAGTAAATACAATAAATGTTGAAGAATGTGGCATCAATTGGAGTAAAGTTCTAGTGTTTGTTCAAGGATCCTCTTTACAGAACTGATAAACGTTGTTCATCAAATGCCAGACTAAGAAAAACACAATTCCAGAATCAAGCTATCTTGAAACTACTGTAAATTTTATGGAAGCAGAGGGTGAATTCACATGATGTGCCATGTCCTCAAAAAGGTTCTCTTCCATCCCATTTGTTGCCTGCTGCATTACCAAAAGCACCTGAACTGTGTTAGTCCAAGCTGATTCACTAGAGGTGGCTATTAAAAGCAGTGTCAATTCCCAAACTATGTGCTAAAAACTATTGTATGAATCTCAGCTCTTGCTCTGCCTCCCTAGAGGCACGTGCCAATCTTTACTCATCTTCTCCCCATGCTTCCATAACCCATCCTCTCCCCTTCATCTTCTCCCCATGCTCCCATAACCACAGCTCCACTGTGGCCTTGCTCCATACCTCAGTATCAACCCTTTGCATCTTGAAGGAGGCCCCTAAGTACAAACATTCTTAAAATTTAGAAATATTGTAAGAATTGTTATGGCAACTCCTCCACCTCAGTCTGTATGTGCAAGTGACATTTTTATATACCATTTCCAAGCACAGTAACTAAAACACAAACTAAGTTTAAATTAGATAACAGATCTTAAATTAAAAATTGATTAAACATTAGACAATTGCTGCACAGGTATGGAAGCAGAGAAATATTTCACTGTGGTTAGGGGTAACTGTAAAAACTTCTAGTAACTGATATTGAGCTTGACAGATGAATAGATCATATTTTCAATCTTAGTAGAATTAAACTCCATGTGACATATTAAATAGGCTAGGTAGAATTCCTGTAAGCATAAGAATTAATGCTGTGAATATACTTGGATTTGATCAGCTGAAATGCAATATTATCTCAAATATAAACTACATTTACTAGGCAGCACACTTATGATGCTCAGTTACTGAATCTGGCATAGAGGTTCTAATCAAATCTGGTACTGATAACTGCCTAGTTATGGGGCATTTCAACTCTAGACACAGATTGTAATAGACAAGGAACTAATTTAGACCTGTCCTGTCATCTGTATTTATTACATACTCCCCAGAGCACAGCTGTCACATGCTTAAAGAATAAAGCAGTCCTAAAGTTCATGTTTTGGCAGACATGGTTTGTCAGAAAAAGCAGGAAAATACAAAAAAAAAAAATCCTTTAGGGTCATGTTTGGTCTTTTCCTGAAGACATATCTAAGTTCTGAGTAAGTCTGAATATTCAGAAAATCTACAGAACATAAAACATAGAAAATCAGCAAAGAAATTAGGAGCAGTGTCTAAAGATGTAAACCTCCCAAATTAAAAGGATTTTCCTGTTAGACAATGCTCTTAATTTCTTTGCATCTGTTCTGCTGTGTGACATGTGGTCAGAGCAGAAGGTCTTTCATCTAAAGCAACTCTGGGTCCTAAATTCCATTTTGGGAACATGCAACATTTTACTTCCCTTCAGACAAACAGAGGAAATCTTAGTCAAAGTGATAAGATACAAAATGAATAGTTTTAGGCTCTGTAACACTGAACATTCATACAGAAGGGTGTCAGATTTTTAGACATAATTTAGTCATCAAAAATGAAGACTTGAGTCAATTAAAGTATGTGGAGGTTCATGTTGAATGTACTGAACAGCTTTGATTTTAAAAAATACACTGTGACCAAAAATTTTTCCTCACCTTTTTAAACTTTAAAAAATTATTTTCAAGTTATTGTTTTTTTAAAAAGGCAACACTTAAAACCATATATGTCAAAAGTAAACAATCTGTTATATTTAAGCAAAACAATAACAAAAAAAACCCTGTTCTTCCAGCAAAAATAAAACTCTTCTAACTATTGACTTCACTCTAAAGTATAGAATAGCATTTTGAAGCAGAAACAGGTTGGAAAACACAGAAACAAAGGCAAACAGGTGCTTTTTGCAAGAGGCAAATCAGATACAGGCAAATCAGCAAGGGGATCATGAACAAGATGGGGAGGAACTGTATGGCATCTAAATTTTCTTCCAGATAGCCTCTCTGAGGTTTTCACAGAGGCCAGGCTGTTATTGAAATTTTTTTTTCTTGTCATACCACCTGTGGCCTCCAAGGATAGGGTTGATCCCAGCTGCGTCCTAAATCTGCCTTTTGCAGTAGCCAATGCTACCAGTGGCAAATCAGAAACCACCTGTTTTGGGTTTTTTCAGTGAAACAATCTCTTCTTTTTTTATGAACAGCAAGCTCTTCATAGATTATCAAACCTACAGCTCTGGGGTTGGGTTTTATTCCCATCCCAGGTGCAAAATCCAGNCGGCAAATCAGCAAGGGCCTCCCTGCCTTTGAGGAAGTTAACAGCTCCTCCCAGTTTTGTGTTATCTGCAAACTTGCTTAGTATCCTTTCCAGTCCTGTGTCCAAGTCATTTATGAAGACATTGAAGAGGATAGGGCCCAAGAAGGAGGCCTGTGGAACCCCACTAGTGGCAGGTCACTGGTCTAGCCCATTCACTATGACTCTCTGTGCTTGACCTGTGAGCCAATTGCTCACCCACAGAGTGATGTGTTTATCCAGTTGTATGCTGGACATTTTGTCCAGCAGGATACTATGGGAGATGGTATCAAAAGTTTTACATTGTGTTCAAGGCACATCTTCTGAAGAGTAGACTCATTCTAACATTTTTTTTTTATTTTTCTTTTTTAATGCAAAGCAGAGTAAAACCTGTTTTTCCACAAGGTAAAAATGAAGAATCTCAGAGATGTTTTTGTGGGTTGAAGTTTATAAATGCCAAGTTAGTCTCTACAAAACTAACATTTTGCCCCAGAAGATCAGTCCTGGTGGTAAATCAATAGGTGAAAAACTGAAGGGCAAAAATTATTAAGTGTTTAATTCTGTATTTGTATTTTATTTTCTACCATATTTTATCACAAATGGCATGGAGGTGATATGCCCTATATTTTACATACATTATTTTACAACATATTAACAGTCAATGGACATTTTTCAAGGACTACTGTGCCTTTGAAATTGAGGCTTATAATGTTTTTTGATGGTCAGTGTTGGCCATATGTTTTGGTAGCAGTATATGGAAACCATAATTATGTATTTTTTAATGCCAGATGCTGACTCCCCTTGGTGCCCTTCAACAGTGGAACTGAAAGCCTCGAATTAGCCCACTGACACTGATATCAGTTCACCCAGGAACAAGAGGATTCAACCCGAAGAATTTATGACCATTGGAAAGAAACAGCATTCCCAAGCTGGACAGTGGGCTGCAATATAAGCATCGCTGACAAACCACTGCAGAGAATCAGTTCTTCCTAACTTTGTGTTAGGGAGTGAGAGTGTAGTGTGTGAGAGTTGAAGAGAAGACAGTGTAACTGCACCACTAAAATCACATTGCAATGTGTACAAACAAGATTGGAGATGCTAGGGTAAAATAATAATAATTCAAGCCTGAGGCAAGTACCTGTCTCAGAAAGTTCAACCCACATAACAAAAATTTGGAAAGCAACATCAACTAGGGATCTCTTCATGGTGGGCAGCTGATAGCTCCAGTTTCCAAGGTCAGTCCCAGCACATGCATAACATTATTTTCTTCTGCCTTCTTAAGTGTTTAAGAACTGAAAGCCTCCTGCTTCTTGCCTTATTGGAAAGTATAATTAAGCATCCTTGTGCATCTGCTATTCAGTAATTTNGAGTATAATTAAGCATCCTTGAGGATTCCCTGTGCATCTGCTATTCAGTAATTTTAATTGCAGCATTTCATTGCAAGTGAAGACTTAAGATTTAGGTAGCTGGACCAGCTCTCACACTTTGCAAGGGTTTTCCAAACTGTTGTCCAAAGTCAAGTCTCCACACTGCACACCAATGGGCAGAGAGGTGGTGCTTAACACTTTCCTTAGTGTGCTATTCTGTAGCATTCCACTGATTTGCAGTAGTTTCAGTAGTAGAAGAATCCTTGAAATATCTGACAGTACTCTTACATACACCTGAATTGTATTTTAAGGTGTATACAAAAATGTTATATACAAGTAAACAAAAAATATTTTATATGCATAAAACCATTGTTCTCCATATAATTATTTCATTATAGTTTAGTTTCCCACCCAGGACTTCACTCTTCGTGCGAATAAGAATTCAGAGAGATAAATTGTAAAGTGTTGAAAGACAGATGACAGGGATCACCATCTTCCCTGCTGAAGGCTGAGAGTATCTTTCTTTCTTTCTTTCTTTCTTTCTTTCTTTCTTTCTTTCTTTCTTTCTTTCTTTCTTTCTTTCTTTCTTTCTTTCTTTCTTTCTTTCTTTCTTTCTTTCTTTCTTTCTTTCTTTCTTTCTTTCTTTCTTTCTTTCTTTCTTTCTTTCTTTCTTTCTTTCTTTCTTTCTTTCTTTCTTTCTTTCTTTCTTTCTTTCTTTCTTTCTTTCTTTCTTTCTTTCTTTCTTTCTTTCTTTCTTTCTTTCTTTCTTTCTTTCTTTCTTTCTTTCTTTCTTTCTTTCTTTCTTTCTTTCTTTCTTTCTTTCTTTCTTTCTTTCTTTCTTTCTTTCTTTCTTTCTTTCTTTCTTTCTTTCTTTCTTTCTTTCTTTCTTTCTTTCTTTCTTTCTTTCTTTCTTTCTTTCTTTCTTTCTTTCTTTCTTTCTTTCTTTCTTTCTTTCTTTCTTTCTTTCTTTCTTTCTTTCTTTCTTTCTTTCTTTCTTTCTTTCTTTCTTTCTTTCTTTCTTTCTTTCTTTCTTTCTTTCTTTCTTTCTTTCTTTCTTTCTTTCTTTCTTTCTTTCTTTCTTTCTTTCTTTCTTTCTTTCTTTCTTTCCTTCTTTTCTTTTCTTTTCTTTTCTTTTCTTTTCTTTTTCTTTTTTCCCCTCATGTGTCTCCATAAGGGGAAAAAAACAAAAAAAACCAACCAAGCAAACAAAAACCCAAAACAAACAACAAAAAATGAAACAAACAAGAAAAAACAAAACAAATCCAAACCCAAACAAACAAAAACCCAGAGAGAGAGGAAATATTATCAGCTTGTATTTCAATTCAATGAAGTGAAGTATGTGGCTAATTAAGCATGCACTGAAGCCATGAACCTCCCTCTGCTTTAGGGGAGAAATGCACTGGACCTGGCCGTACTAACCTGTGTGAGATGTGTGACAGGCTTTGGCCCTTGCCCATTTAGCCATGCTCAGTGCTCCCAAAGGAAACCACAAAGGCAGCCCACCTTACAAGTGTTCAGAGGAACCGGTCTCAGCCCTGTCTAATTTTATGTTAGTGAAACTGCGTCACAGTGCTCCAGAGAGGACTACATGTTCCTGGTATTTTGCAAGAACAGGGCTGATCATAAATTATTTTTGGGCATGTTTTCCCTTGGGTAAATGTACTCTCCTGTAATGTGCAGTATACTGGAGAATATCCTGCTGCAGCTTGGCAAAATGAGTAGGAACACCAACTCATTCACCCATTATTGTAGGTAAAACAGCTCTGTATGTGCAATTACCAGGATAAGTAACAGGACAGTACCCAACTGGGAAAAGTGGAAGCTGCTGAGATTAATCAAGTGTTCCCATGGCAAGAACTGTTCTGGAGCACATGCTAGGTTTGAAGAGAAAAATCTTTTGTGTTTTATTTATTTGTTTGTTACCATGCAATATGTGGTTTCCCTCCACTCCTTTTCCTGATTTTGACAAGCAGATACTTTGAACAATGAACGTTTAGAAGGTCTACTTCTTCTTCCACAAGTACATTTAGTGTTTATAATGTCAGGTTTAATTCTATAGCAAACACTAGCAAAATTGTCGAAAAACTTCTGATTTGTGTCTGAATAGAGGGAAAAAATTCGAACGCAATAATTTTTAAGCTGCACTTCAGAAAAAAAAAAAAAAAAGAGAAGAAATCCTTTAGGTAAGGATAGATTGAGAATAAAAATGCTAAAAGTCTTCCAAAAGACCAGTGTTGGTCAAATTATAACCATGATAACACAGATATGGTTTATATTTTAGACTGCTGGTACTGTAAAATTATATGTTGTAATAACACAGAGTTGAGAATGCTGTACTGCTTAAGACCAGCTAAAACTCCAACCTTGGATTCAAAAGATGCTTTTACAAACAGTGATTAAACAGCAAAAAAGGGCTTACTTCAGAACCATAAATTAATTTGGAAATAGTTGTAAAAATAGAGTATTTAAGTTCCAGCTAGCTGGATAGTTGAACCTGTGCCCAAAGTTGACTTTGCTCACAAATTGTTTTGATTGAAATGATGCCTACTGGTTGAGACAGACCCAAGAGCCAAACACGGCAGTTTTTGAATTCCCAATATTTAACTTACTACTGTTTTTTCCTTTGAAATACTAAACACCAAAAAGAGAGAAGATAGCAGGCTAAAATGCCCAGTGAATCAGTCTTATTTTCCATAACTGTGTGCAAAACGTCTAGGCCAAGTTTAGATCAGCACCAGCAGAACTTCAGCACCAGATGCTGTATGCCCTTTGTGAACTTTTGCAGCCCCAAACTGTGTAGGAATAGGTTTAAAAGGGAGAATAAGGAAAGGGAGCCATAGTGCAGAGGCTACCACAAGTGTATCCTAACAAAAATGCCAGTACAATCCGACATGCTGTACCAAAGCCCTTCAAAATCAGATCTGCCCATTCAGGTACCAAAATGACAAAATCACTCAGACATGTAAAATGACATGACAGTTCATACAGTCCATTAAGACACAGTCTTAATGTGTTATATCCCTTTTAGTCATTTCACTCCATGCTATAGCCCAGGTCATCATAAAAGTCTCTTTGAAGTCCTGAGATTTTCTCTATGTTGTGGGAAAAAAATACTTCATTATTTTTCCCTCTTAAAAATGTGTATTTGATTCATTCTCAGCAGATGAAAATCTGAGGTCTTGTCAGCAATCTTCTTGGAGATAATTTCTACAATAAAATAGAAGCTTCTAGTAGATTTAATCACAAAAAGTTTCTTCAGAAATAGAGGTTCAGCTTTTTCAAGGCAGCATATATGGGGTATATGGCTCTTCAGCAGGGGGTATCTTATACATTTGAAACTGGAGTAATCAGCCCTATTTTATTCCTACAGGATTGTATGCAATTTAGTTTCTTATTTGTAATTTCTTTCTGAAGTTTACTGCAGAATGAAGCCCATTAAAACTCTGATGAAAGCCTTTATTAAGTGACTATCTCAAATTTATTAAAGGTCTGGGTTCAGAAGTTCACATGGATGAAGATTTGCTCCGGTTTTCCTGCAGTCACTAGACTGCATTAATTTTAAGACTAATTAGCAAATTAGTGGAAGCTCAACATGCGTAAAAAAAGAGATGGGAGTTTATTTTCTAGAATCTCTAGGAGTAACTTATTCACTCTTAAGTCAGATCCAAACAGATTCTGTAAGAAGCATTTTATCACAGATGTTTATAATTTCCAGTGTGACAGTCCTTAGAAGTTCCAGCTAAGAACCAAGCTTTATACATGCCATTGAAAGACAGCCCCTGCCCTAATGATGTAGATGTTTTATTTAAAAAGTAAAGTAATAAAATTATGCCCTTGTACTTTCTAACAATTTTAAGAAAGAAATCAGTCCATCAAGAAGTGAAAGATTACGTACACTTCTTATTCCTTTACTGGAAAGCACAATGAGTTCTACATGTCCGAAATCATTCATAGCATTCATAGCACTGTATAACCTAAACAAGATCTTGCCTTTTTCCCTGCAGAAGCAGGACTTTTGTGAGTTTTAATTAGCTTAAATTGTCCAGTTGTCGCCTAAAACAGACAGTAGATCATCTAGATACCTACAGTGTCATTAAATAACATTTGTGTTTAACAGAGTGTTAAAAGACTAGACATTTTCTGCTGCTAGTCATTGCATTTCTTGCAGCTGTACCTTTAGTAAAATATTAGACTGCATTTTTTGAACTCTTGTATTTTGCTGAATGCTGAAAGTTGTTTTCTACCCATCAGCAGAATAATTCAGAGGACGCATTTTCAAGCTAATGTGACATATTTGTGTGGAGACAGAGGCCTTGTCCACTTACATATATTTCTCATCATACACAGATTTGAAGACATTCTATGGGTGCTCTGCTTAGAGCCAGTAGCATTGAAAATGCACGTCTTGAAGTGCATGACTACTCAGATATCATGAAGATATATGGAAAACAATAGAATGGCCTGAATTATCAATTATGAAGAAACTATCAGAGTGTAGCTCTTGGCATCAGCTCAACCATGTGCCACAGTATAAAACGCAGTTGCCTAAATAAGACTTCTACTATTTAAAATCTTTATCTGTCCAGATTTAGTACAAACAAACAGGCTACGCAATGAACAGCAATTATCACAAAACACATCAAACAAATATGCACAATAGTAAGAGCAATTTAGAATGGATACAGCAAATGTCTCTCAGGCTAGTCTTGAAAAAAATCTGATATAGGGTGGACTTGAATGTTAGGGGTGAAATTTAAAAATGGAAAAATGAGATATGGGAATATGTTGAAAGGTAAGATGGAGATGACAACTACAGCAATTAGGAAAGAAAAGAGGGACTGTGTATCCTTTAGAGGCAACAGCAAAAAAGAAGAGGTAAACAAGAAATGAGACAATGAGTGTCATATTGCCTTGAATATAATATTTCAAATCAGTATAAAGGAAACCTCCTTCCAGTAAAACACATAGTTAGCTTGAAGGACATAAAGAGTTGCACCAAAACCAATGAACTCATATCTCCAGCAGGCAGTTTTCCAGGGTGCAGTACACACAGCCACTACCATAGCAGCACAGCACAGACCCCTATGCAGACAGTTGTATTTACATTGCAGTTTTACCTTGGTGCCATTCATATCAGTCTAAAACATAAAGTTGCTAAGTCTGTACTGAGTTTGTTAGCTATCCCAAAGCACTGTCCACATGGCTTTGCATGAGACAGGGACTACTCTTAACAGGAAAAAGAAAGTTTACCATACAGACATGAGTTATACCATGACACTTGTCTGCGTGGCAGATATGGCCGTGTTCCAAGCAGATCAAAAGGTGTGTGGTTGTACTCATAGGAAAACAATGCCACCCCAGCACACTTTGCCTGTTCAGACCAATCGCTTTGGATTTTGTAGTCCTTTAACACAAACACAGGGTTTTTCAGTCAGAACTAACCCATAGGAAGACCTCATTATTCATTCAGACATGCCTTGTATCACCAGCAAGTCAGGTTGCCTCTTCATAAGCATTACATGATTGGCTCTGTTGGTTTCTTAGAAAACTTTGTAAGTACATGACTAGTAAGAATTCTTTTCACAAAGTCCTGGGGTTTTAACTGACTTATGTTTTTAAAATTCACTTTTGGAACAGCAGGCGGATTGTTTTGTTATTAAACTCAATTCAAAGAAACTATTTTGTTTTGATGTAACACTGATATGCTTTGAGAAACTCTCTTTCCTTGCCTTTCTGTAAATGAGTGCATTTTTTTAGTTGGAAGGGAGAGGTTTACTTGGACCGACAGAAACAAAGAAATACTATAAGCAGATGCAGGCCTTTTTTATGACAATACCAACAAAAAGGCCCACATAGTGCTTTCTTACAGATTGTCTAGTACAAAGGCAAAAGAAAAAAAAGCCAGTGAAACAAAAAAACAGAAAAAAAATTCAAGCTTTCCCCCAAATTATTTTTTCCTCTAAATTCATAAAAGGTGCTGACTTTCAAAAGATATTTTTATGACTTTTTTTTTATTTAAAAATCAAAATATATTTTCTTTTTTGTTATTATACCAAGCTCTAGTTTGAATGGACTTAAAGTGTTTAGGGAGGAAGAAGAATTAATTTTGGATTTCATGCAGCAATGATGTTTTTCATTACCTCTTTTTTCCTTATACTTTTCCAGACATCAACACAGGATTTCAGTCAAGTCATTGTGTTCCTCTGAGTCCAGCAGTCTGGTGCTGAGCTTCCTCTTCCAGTCCTCTGACCACATCTGTGTGCTACCAAGCCCAAGGGGTCATATCCCAACTCTTACCAAATCTTATGTCAATCTGAGTTCAATCTTTATCAATTAGTCTTACAATCAAAGAGGCTATAAACCTGTTGAGGAGTATTAAATGTTAGACTGTCAGTATCAAGGGCAGCAGTCATTCTCACCATGTATGACTGCGGTGATTGTCATACTTGTGATAAACAACAAATGATACCTTTCTGATCTTTGCTTATAGAGCAGTTGCAGGGTCTTGCTCTACAGACCTTTTCCTCATGAAAAATCCTCTCACTCTATTATGGTTTCTCAGTTCTGTCTGATACCCAAATTAGCCTCCTTTCTTCTGCCACATGACTATCTTCAGAAATTGCCCAAGGAGACGAAAAGACATAACACAATATGATGATCAGTGAGTTAATCACAGGATTAAATATCATTATTTTTTCTATTCCTATTTCTGTCAATGGCAGGTGTGGTGATTTGGTCCAGATCCTTTTCCTGGTAACCAGCTCGTAATCAGGGAGGTGGTCATGATCCCAGTATTCCATATGATTTTTATGTAACCCAGGGTATAAATAAGAAGGGGGAGAAGCCTTCACTCTCTCTTCTCTTCCAGCGGATCTGAAGGTGCAGGTTCTCTGCTGTCAGCTCTGCCTGTGTGGAGGAGTGAAGGCCTTGGGAGATGGAAGTTGCCAGCAGTCAGTTGGCGCAAATCTGCTGTCTCAAGGAAAGTAGTGAGGTTTCGCTTGGTTACTACTTTTTTGTTGGGTTTCAAGAGTGTATATTTGTTTTGATTTTCCTTTTGTTCATCCCTTTTTTCCCTTTTTCACTTTCCCTTTCCCTTACCCTCTCCCTTTGGGGGTGGGTGGGCCCCCTTAGCTGTGTACATAGTATATTAGTTGTATATAATTGTGAAATATGTAAATATATATATATATTTATATAGTTCGGTTGGTCTCAGGTCCTGCAGTTTTTTTTCCTTTGCCCTTGGAAGGGAAGGGAGGGGGAAGGTTTTCACTGTGGGTTTGGGCATTTGGCTGGGAGCCAGGTCCAAACCTTCACAGCAGGTGTAGCCATTGCCTTGTTGATATCTAATTGTGCCAGTTCAGAAAGTCTAAGCTAAAGAGTACATTATTCATAGGAGAACACTGACATTTTACTTCTGCCTTTATACTGTTCTGCTATGTACAGCTCACAGCTTTGTCCTGTCCTGCTGCTACCAAGCAACTTCATTCATATGCAAGTCTTACTCTGTTTACACAATAACAACTTTCAAAATTAAATCATTTTTGTCAGTTTATAATATGAGGCTTTGCGGTCTGTTTTTAGTTCTTAATTTCTGGTGGATTTAATGCTATCATATTTCCAGTCATTCCCACTCAACATAGCTTATGATTATCTTTCAAAGAAGTATGAAATGCTCTGGGAGACCATTTGAGAAGCTGGTAGGCGACTGACTGACTTTAAAACGCCAGAGGGATTTAAAATGCCTCTCCTGTTACAGGCTAAATTTTAGGCAGCTCCAAGAAACTAGTAGCTGAGCAAGAGGCCCTCACTGATCCTCTCATTTTCCTCTGGGATGTTCTTCTCATGAAGTAAAACATCCTTGCTGAAGTTACCTCTATTGTGATTTATGCTACTATAGCACACTCACAGTGTTCCAGGAGTTCATGCAGTCAGTGACCTAAGCTCAGCTGATGCACAGCCACCCTCTCAGCCAATGTGACACAGGTGCCTGTGAATGTGTTGATGCTTGTACCTTCTGCTTGAAGTTCCTGTAAAGCAATAGTCTTCTCAAAAACCTCAGGCAGAAGCTACCATACAATAAAATTTGATGCACTCAGCCTTTTTGCTACAGTGCAGGTTTTCACCTTAAAATAAGTATTCCCCAGTCACAGTGAAAGACCTAACTGTTTAAAATGTATGACTCCCTCAACACACAAAAAAGTTCTTCACATGGCAAGACTGATACAATAATATTTTCCTTCTAGGTACCTCTGATCTCTCAGCAGATGAAGCAGCTCCAACAGTCTTGCTCTAAATTTATGTTTGGAAGAGAGAAAGATCCATAAGACAAGATTCTTAATAACTTCTGGGGGTTGTTTCTGGCTGTTGTACTTCCTGTACATGGTCAGAGACAAACAAGCTGACAACATAGTTCTGACTTTAAAGGGACATCAGTTATTTCTCCTTTCTAAGTTTATTGTATGTCTAAGTCATTTTAAGAATTTTTACTCTGTTTAAATATCTTCCTATTTTTTTATAAATGCACAGAAATATTTACTTTAGATAACCATCTTCAAAGTGTCTTCTTACAATCGAATACAGCTGGATATTTTGAAATCCAGCATGATGAACTGGGAAAATACAAACCAAAAAATGTTAACTACACATTCTTAAAAAGCTGCATTTTTAAGGCAGTATTTCTATCCTCTGAAATATGAACTGTTTATACGGCAACGACTCTGGCAAAATGTGCAGTCCTTGGTGGGTGGCCAAACGCTGACCAATGACAATCAAAAGAAGAGATTATAATATTCAGCCTGCTCAAAAAGAAGACCTCTGAAGGGGAGAGGGTGAAGGATTAAAGATAAGGGCAATAATGCTATATTTTAGCTGTTTGCAATTTATGTCTTCATCCGAACTTGTTGTGATCTGTTGTGTTCATGGCAAGTTCAGTCAGTGAAGCCTGGGGGATGGTTCATCCTGCCCCTAAGCTGGTACTTACATTTGATCAGATGGATTTCATCTTGAATATCAGTTGACTATAGGCAATCAGTGCTATGTACACCTGCATCGTGACTTTTGTCTGAAAGTCAGTGGCATTTTTATGATTGATTTAAGGAGAAGCAGAATCAGCAATTTTCAAGAGATAGAAAAAGGAATTACTACTATGAAAACATATTTAATTGCTTCTTAGAAAACAGCATGTTTAAAGGGACATTAAATAACTAAAATCAAAGCATGATTATTATCTAAGTAAGATTATTCTACATTCACTGCATCAATAGAAGAAATAATGACTTTTAAGCATTGAGATACATGAAATATGAAAATTTATTTCTCCACATGAAACAGCTGCCAAAAATTATCCTTCCCCTTTCTTTGGCTTTTTTTTAGTTCACAGAAGAAATTTATGGGGAAATAATGATTGGACATAATTTGTTACCTCAGAAAAGTTTATAGAATTTCTCTGACAACCGAAGAGTACAATGATGTATAAAAAGAAATCATGAATAGGCAGACTGACCCAGGACAAGTTACATAACAGATGTTTTAGCTAGAGTAGCATATGTATTATACATCTGACAAGCTTCTGTCTCTGCAGATTGGTAGTTTCTTGCAAAGCCACAGAGAAATTATGTCTTTATATGCAAAGTGAACAAGGAAAAACAATAAAATGCTATGTTTAGAAAAAAAATGTTTACTACATAATTTCAGCTGTTAGAGAACAACTACAATTTGAAATACAACAGATTGGAAGTATATTTGCTCTTTGGATGCCATTAGTATCATCGGTGGATAAGTAAGAGAAGCATAGTTCAAGTCATTGCACTGAAATGTGTGTTTGCTAACAATGAGGCACAGTCTCCCGGCCATTCCAGATCTTTCCTTCTGAGTAGGATGTCCTGGGGATTGCACCTGACCCCTCACTGAGTGGCAGCTGAGGCAACACTGAAACAGATCTGACAGTCACCAATCAATTTTAAAATGTTGCATAACCATAACTGCACTATTTATTAGTTTGACTTATCCCTGTTTGCCATGACTCCAGGAGGCTGCTCCCACCAATGCACTCTTATCTCAGTTCCCCCAGGAATGTCTCCTATGGCAAATGGTAGGAGGAGATCCACATTGTTTGCTTTCTAGAAATGTCAGTCCCAAACACTGAAGCCATACATATCTTAACTTTGCATCACAGCATTAAGCCAGTTCTCCGGTTCCTTGGTGCATGAAGAAAGAGGAATGGCCAGTGACATCAAGGATACATGAAAGCCTGAAGTAGAAAACTGTCATTATTTTCTCTGTTTATCATGCTGCTGGCTAAGCTCCAATTCATTGGATCATGGCTGGAGGGTTGAACAAACCATAAAATCTGAACCTAGTAAATGGAAATTGTAAATATTTATATTTATTATACTATGAAGGGGTAAAGTTACATACTCAACTAGAATCTGCCTAGGAGCTAGATAATAGAACCATAGCATGTCTTCTTAAGTAACAGTTATTTTGATAATAAATGTTGATATTAAAAGACATCCACTATTAGATGATGTTAAAGTGATTGTAGCAAATGGAAGAGATGATTGTTGACATATGTCCAATATTAATATTCAGGATTTAATATCTACACCTAGTTTAATAAAAATGTATATTTGTTTCAAATAATAACAAGCTTTTTTATTGTCTAGTTTTAGCTTTCCTGAACTGAAATCAGAACAAGATCTGAGTGCGCATCTGGGGTTTTTTTCTGGTTTGTTTTGCTTTTGATGTTATTACTTAAAAATGCAGAGGAGATGGCTTGAAATTAGATTTAAATAAAATTACATTGAAGTGGAGCAACAAGCACTAGATAGTATTAAAAAAAAAAAAAGAAGTTATGCTTGTTTATTTTCCCTCTATAAATCAATTAGGGCAGCCTATAGAGATTAAGAGCAACTAAAAATACCTCTGGCATAAATGTTGTCTCTGCTGACTTTAAATGGTGACCATGAACTTACTCTGTTAGTATAGACTATAGGATGGTGCAATGGGAATTAAAACAGGGAGTCATAAGCTTTGTAACATAGGTGTTATCAGATGAAAAACATTGTCTGTTGTCTCCACAGATCATGACACCCACAGTCATTGGTTCTTTAACAGAAAATTAATTCCACCCCACTCACAATCACATTATATGTTTACAAGGAAATCAAACATTGATTAAATTCATTTAAAGCAAGTCACAACCTCTTCCTTTTTTAATAATTTCAACAGCAAGAAGACGTGCTCCCTTTGGTCATCCGTTATATTGAGGTACATGGTTACAGGTGAATTTAGGTACCAACCGCATTGTCTTTGTCTTTATCACAGCATGTTGGATTTCGCCTCTATATGCACATTTTTTTCCTTTTTAATTTTCCTCATTGTTTTCTTTTTAAAGCATCTCTTAAATGTTTAGCAGTGTGAAGTAATTGCCATGACAGCACAACTTACTACTGAGTAGTTGCCTTTGGATGTTTCTTCACTATTTCAGTGCAGCAAATTGCCAAACCAGTCCAGTTAGGATGAACAATTCTTCATGACTCCCTGGGGTTTGTTACAGTGAAGCTAGACAGCACTGGGAAAGTACTGACAGATTTTTAACTTCTTCCATGCAATTAAAAGAACGGAAACAAAGTAAAAGAACACCACACGAACCCCTGCACTCTCCAGAGAGCATCCCACAGAACATTCTGGAGATGACTGGTGGCTCACAGACCCCAGCTGAGGAGCTGCAGGAAGAGAGGTGGTTTAGTAATAAGCCTGCTTTGCTTGCAAGTGAGTTAAATGTGGATTTCAAAGCACATTTTGCTACCATATATTTTAGGTTCTGTACAAAACGCACACAAGCTTTTTGGTAATTTAAGTTTCAGCATTAAAGGACACTTGTAAAATCACTATAATCCCTGGTTTTCACGTTCTACCAACCCGTAGAATCACTTCAAAGTATTTTAAGAGTAATGTCCAGGCCATGTAAAGAGGAATCACGCTAATTTTTCTCAAATCAGGATACTAAATTGAGAAACTGCAATAAACCTTTTTAGCATTAATATTGATTTAAATATTATTAGACATAGCAGTATTAAAACTGGGTTTTAGTCTTTCTTATTAAATTTCCTTTCTTATTTATAAACTAACTTTTAGACTATAGAATTCATGATTTGATTTATTTGTTCATGAAAATTAAAATAAAGTTGGTTGCACTGCTCTTTAATACACATTGAAGTATTTTTACACACACAATTCAGGGATGAATATGTTATGCATTTTTCTGATTATGAATATAAACAGGATGGAAAGTACACGACATGTTATGCAGAAGATGGAAAAGGAGTTGTTAGTCATAAAGTACAGGCAGGAACTGTCTGTGTCCTGGATGTAGAGATACTCACTGCTCTTTGAATAGGCTTCCTGGTGTACGTTTTTTTTAAACACACTTTTCCAAAAATCAGCCCATTTTGCAAAAGAAACCATCCTTAATTCAGAAAAATTTTGGATAACACAGAGAAATCTGATGCTTTATGAAAGCTGTCTCTTTGCTTTCAGATAAACAACATACACATTTTATGTTCATGCTTCCTTTGCTGTTCCTTAAATTCAAGTTGTTAAATTTAGCTACACTCTCAGATAACATGCAGAAATAACAGTCAGAAGAACTACTGGGAAGGTGAGGCTCTATAATATAATTATCTGAATACAATTCACATACACAAAGGTCATGAGATGATTTTTAAAAGGCAAAAGGATAAATCAACAAATATATATAAGAAAATGTTTTCATTGGCTATCAGATACTGTGAAAATACTTTCTCTTTCTTATACCTTCTTCTTGATGAACCAAAATAACATATTATCTCAATTTCTTTTGTTATTAAATGGATACAGTATAGTCAGTCTTGGTATTTTTATTTTATTTTATTCTATTGCTTGAAGTATCAATCTTTGTTCCATATTTATCATCACAGGCATTTACATCCTTAATACAGTATTAAATTGTGAAAATTAAATGGATTTCAAGAGTGCACTATCTAAATCTCACTAAAGGAAATGTAGAGATCACAGTGAACATTGAATCACATTCATGATGTACGCTAATGATGCACACCCAATGCACACTAAGGGCACTGAACTTCACTTAGGACTTAAAAATATCATGCAAACCATTTCATATATATGTGTTGCATATATCCAACTTTAAGGCGTCCAAAATTTAGATAAATTATTATAGCCTTATGATGATTATTTTTAGCAACATATGTTGTTAAATATCCCATGAAATCAAATTAGTCATGCTATTCAAGTAAGCGTAATGAAACTATCTACCTTTAGGAACAATTACTTTCTATTTATTAAAAACAAACAAACAAACAAACAAAAAACCCACAACCCCCCCCCACATACACACACAAAAAAACCCACTCAACCAACCACAATAACAACAATAAAACACACAAAAGCCCCCCAAACCAAGCCAAAAAACCAAAAACCAATTATTAAAGTCAGCTACACTGAAATATTTGTCTTTAAACACAGGAAAATTAGAACATTTTACCTTCTTTCACTCAAAGTTGTTTTCCCAGCTGTGCTCTTAACAGTGTTTATGTCATGTTTATTTTAGTGGAAGAAAGATTAATTTTTCAGGAAATAGTACAACCAACAGTTTAGACTTAAAAGACCTCCCCAGGGCTTCTGTTTAAATAAGAGAAAGTTGGACCTACGAGCCCCATAAGCATATCAAAATAGTCTGAGGGCTGTGCCCCTGATGTAAGGAGTTGTGAAGTCTAAACTAAATAAATTTATAAAACATGGGATACATATACATGTGACATAAATGTGTCTGTTGATACATAGTCCTTTAACTGACAAAAGCTAACAAGATCTGAAAGCTGATGTAAGCTAAATCAGTTTTAGAATATAGGCATTGTTAATAATAGGAGTTAGTTACTAATGAAAAAATATTTTAATATGTTTGAAGGTTTTGCATTCTTTTATTTCATGGTCATAAGACTAAATAAGGTACTTTTTGAAAAGAAAAATACGGGATAATGAACTATTTTTTACTCTCTATTTTTACTCTTTTATTTTTAGCATTACTGAAAAAAGGATCACCTTGTGTAATTTCAGCTGTCTATAAACTAGCAGTCTAGTTTAAGTCTGGCCTCATTTCTTAGGCTCTCTTTATTGTTATAATCACCTTCAGAAGGAGATTAAGCTTCTGAAGAAAAATCATTTCACTTCCAAAGAAAGATGTTGTGTAATCCTGGGCAATAGAGTCAATAACCAGGGTTCTGCAGCCTGCGACCTCTTGCATAAACAGCCAAGTAGTCTACATCTGTCAAAGCCAAGTTAACACTTGCCTAGATATTTGTCCATTCTCATTTTACTCATCCACTTAGACTGTGATTCCCTCCCATATTTTAAGTACAAAGTCCCTCCAGAAATTCAATGACACCAAATGAGTGCAAGGAGGAGTTGCAGCATGGGGACATGATCTATTCCTTAGGATCAGTTTTATCAGTGGATATACTGCTGTGAATAGCATTTGAAGATGTGCACCATACACTGTATACTATTCCATAATTTTAAAACACAATCTTCTTGATCTTGCCCTTCAGTTCAGAACAATACAACTGAACAAGGTAGCAAGATTTGCCACAGTATTATAAGCACAAGCACACATTTAGTAAAGCTGTAGTTGTCTTTTTTATATTTTAATTTACTTCTTTGAAGTGAGACCCAGTTGTCATATCTTGAGTACTAATAAGAGTGCCAAGAATCTTTATACTATCCAGTCAAAGCCAGCTAATGAACTCCTCAAGAAAAACAACCTATGAAAAAATGCCAAAGTAAATAAAAAGTCTGGCACTTTCCAACATACGGTTTTCACATATAACTTTATTTATCCCATTCAACTTTATATTCATGAAATCTTTAGGATCAAACATGCTTCAGGAAGGCTTGTGACTGTGAGAGGCTGAAACATGAGGACATTTGTAGCATCACAGGCAATGAAAGCACTGATCAGCATGAGCAAGAATGTATATAAAAGAAAAAAGCAACGAGCTCCAGAATACAGCATGAGTTAGCTTTTCAGACACTTTTATGATCTGTAAAAGGACAGTATAGCATGGTAGATGTTAACTGAATGGCAGAGATACAATACCTTCAAAGTAATAAGATATCAAAATTATTTCTCTGATGTCATTTAAAAGAAAAATATTAAATTAAGTGGATAAAAATTTTGTCAGTGTCTCTCAAAATTATTCAGCAAGCAAATCTTTCTTTGGGGACATAGAAGAGATGAAATGATTACCACTTCATTTATGTTAAGTGTGCACAGTGTTATACAGAAGTTGGAGAAAATATGACACTTCCAGCTAGTTTTCTAATTATTAACAGAGATTAGGAAATGTTACTATATAAGATAGACAAAACATCTTTCATGGACAGTTTTATTCTTCAGAAATTTGTGTTTCTAAATGGGAATTATCTGGAGCACTTCCACTTGACTTTGGGAAGTCAAGGCAGAGTAGTAGTTAGGTATAAATCCACACCTTACCACTGATGTCCTTATCGAAGTATGATCCAAAGTGTTGAAAATCCAGAAATATCCAATTCCACCCTATTTCCAGCCTAAGGATAATGTAAGTTTGTTTAATGTATCTGCTGGGAAGTCAAACTTTTACGTGAAAAAGCTACCTTTTATGAAAACACTTCTACATAAGGAACTGCTATGAAGTCATTGTTACACTGCCATTTGATACTCTTATCATATGGTCATATGCTGTTTTCCCTAAGTTGACCAGCTCTCACAATAAACCTTGTCTTCTTCGATGGGAACCAGACAGCAAAACCATACAAAGGTACTGTGGTAATCTAAAATAAATATAAAAAAGGGAACATGTAAAAATTCAGTAAGGATGGATAGGTTCTTGCTACTTTATGAGAAACGGCATTTACTATAGATATATTTTAAGAATATTAAGAGATTGTTTTAATAATATTAGCCGAGCTTGCTTGTTACTCTATTTGTTCAATTATAGAGCAGGCCATAAGTGTTTATAGACAGAAACATTGAAAACAACCAGCTTCTGGCAGACAAGATATGACTGAACATACTGCATGAAGAGTGACATTATTAATCTTCACTGTTTAATACAGCAACCCAAAGAGGCCATCTGCTTGTCATTTGCAAACGTTTCATAAAACCTACTGAAGCATGGATGTGGACGGCTTGTTGGGACTGTGATAAGAGACAGGAAAAAGAGCCACATGCATTAATTATATTCATTTCTAATTGCTTATCCTTTAGGAAATAAACAATACTGTTTCTGCTGAACATGAAATAAAAATGTTTAAAAATGCAGATGGGTGTGTGGGCACAATCAGTTGCTTAGAGAACACTTCAAAAAATTCAAGCTTCACGTGTGAATCCTTTATCCAATTATTTGTTCTTCTTGTTCTAGAATTATAGTAATTTTAAAAATAAACAAACAAACAACAACATCCCCACCCAAAAAGAAAAAAAAAGGAAAAAAAAAAAATGTTACTTTGCATGAATGCTTCATTATTGATAAAACACAAAACAGTCAGAAAGCTTTTATCACTAATGAAAAAGGATGCACTCAGAATGAAAAACAAAATCAAGCCAATGGGAGGGACAGTGTTCATGAGTCACATTAGCTCTTTGGTCTCCACAATCACTTGCTGAACGAATTTCAGGTCTGCATAAATAGAAGAAGAAATTATATAAAGACGCTTACTAATCCAAAATGTATTATTTTTCTCTTGAACTCTGAGTCTTTGTCATTTCTATTATACTTATTCTTTTATACTTATTCTATTTTACAGGCATCTAGCTCCCTTTCAGTGAACAAAGTTGGATAATTAGCAGTACTGTCAAATTTGTGTCTACCAGGGACTTTAATTACCATAGAGGAGGCCTAGTTTCTTTAGTGGGCAACCAGGTTTGTGACACACTGTTGTGATTCAAGTCTTTTAATACTTCATCTTCAGGTTCTTAATATAGAAAGAAGAGTGTTCCTAAACTTGATGTCTCAACTGATTCCTGTTGCATTGGTTTCTATTTCTTTTTAACAGTATCACAGTCCCTCTTGAGCTGAAGGAATGTGGTCAAAACATTTCCTAATCTGTCTTTTTGCCTGATTTCTGAAAGGATGAGTCTACCTACATCAGATAGCTTCTTCCAGGGACAAACAGACCTTTAGCCAATTAGTTGTGATCAAATGTCTAGAAGACATACCAGAGACTAGGATGATTACAGCTTCCCCTTTCTTGACTGCTAGCACCATTTGTGCTTTACAACCCCATTCACAACATGTCTGGCTCAATCCCCAAAGCAGACATATTTTCTCAAGTTATTGATGACTGTTCACAATATGTTTTCTACTATCCTGATCTAGTCTCTCATTAGCAGAAGGGAGTTTGGTCGGCTTTTGATCCAGAGAAGAGTGATTTACTTTAGTCTGTTACATTTTCAAACAGGATCTACTGCTGAAAATAATCTTGCGGAATATTATCTGTGTGGAAGATTGTATTTCACAGTGGTGGCCAAAGGCTCAGACACTGTCTGGCAATTAGATTTTTGCAGCACTCTCAGACAGAGGTAAATTATATACATATGTATACATACAAGAGTATGCATATGTACTTACAGGATGTAAGTACATTACGTAAGTAATAGCACGTATATATATGTACTATACAGCACTTCACCTGTTCTTGCTGATCAGCTGATCACTGATCCATAAACAAATATGTGCATGTTCTTAGTTGATCCAATGGCAGGGTAAAGCACTTTATTTTAACCTCCATAATAACTAATCCACTATTTCAGATACTTTTTAAAATGTATGAAGTACCCGAAACTACCTTCAGTCTTTCACAAACAGAAATATCCCAAAACAAAACAATAACCCACTTGCTACTAAGTTACAACCCACAGCATGTTGGCTAATTCTTTTCCAGTTTAATTTAAAGATTTCCAACATCTAAGCTCATCAGAGACAGTAGATACAAGTCTTTTGGATGATTTCCGGAAACAGATTAAAATACATGACCCACTAGGATTGAGCCATGCTGCTGAAGTACAGCTTACAGTGCTTTTCAGACTGCAAATGTTCATGACTGAGCTATGTCTTTGTCACAATGCTGGAGAATAAGAACTCAAAAGATCCTGTAACCATACAGAATCTGATGGCTACTACTCTCCTATTAATGGAAGATACAAAGACACTCCCAACAAAAGCATTGTTTTACCTATGATCAATAATATATTAAAATATTTTGTTGACAAGAAATTTGGCTGATTTTCCCACCCTAGTTTAGTATAAGAAATATAGGCGAAGAAAGTTATCAGCTTGCAGATGGGTAAGAGCTTATTTTTTAGCTCTTACTTTTCCCTACTAGGGCTCTAGCTGGAATAACTTTCATTTTCTACTCATCTATATATTTTCCCTCAAAAATGGCTTTACAACCTGTCCTAGTTAGAACAGCTGGGACCAGTTCATCACTGTGTGGGTGTAACCCAAACTGTGTATTCTACACTCTCTATGCCATTTCCCAGAAGCTATAGACTGTCTGCAGCAGCTGCCCAGAGCACACCTGACCCCTCGGGCTATGAGCTGGGTGTTAAGAGGCCTGTGAGATAAGAAGATGTTCCTGCCCTCACACCCAGCACACCCATTCACCCATTGTGGAACTCCCCGCCCTGGGAAAGGGGGTGGGCATTCCTGCCTGAACCTGAAATTGTATGATCTTGGGGGTCTGGGGACTGCTAGTTCCACTCATGGGATCCAGAGGAGGACCAGAGTCTCAACTGGACTAGGACCACCGCTCTCAGCTGGACTGCAACCACCACTGACATTGGCAGATTTTCTCTTCCCTTTCTGCTTTTGGACTCAGAGGGGTCAACGTGAGGTTCAGTGCAGGGGCTGACGAACACCATTCTGTTCGTGCTGCAGTGCCCCGTGCTGGGTTTTTGTGGGTCAAAACCAATTGTTCACCTATAAATTTGTATTTATTATATTATTGTTATTAAAATCGTCATTCTGACTTTTAATCTCCTTTGAGTTGGGTTTATTTCTCCTGCCAGTTTACCTTGAAACCAGCACACAACCCTAGTTACTAGCTTTCTTATATTGCATGTCACTTCCTATGCCTTCCCTTCTTCCCAACTTCCACTCTCATTACTCATTCCCAGGCTCACAGCTCTGACTCTAGTCCAAACTATTTTACTACATGTCAGAGTTACCCTTCATAGAATCATAAAATGGTTTGGATCAGAAGTGACCTTACAGATCATCTAGTTTCAATCCCCCTGCCATAAGCAGGGACACCTTCCATTAGACCAAATTACTCAGAGCCCCATCCAACCTGGCCTCGAATATCTCCAGTGATGGGGAGTCTACAACTTCTCTGGGCAATCTGTTCCAGTGCTTCATCAGTTTTATAGGAAAGAACTTCTTCCTAATATCTAAACCTACTCTCCCTAAGTTTTTTCCTCTTGTCCTATCACTATATGTCCTGGTGAGTAGTCCCTCTCCAGCCTTCTTCCACGTCCCCTTTAGGTGACTCATTCCAAGAGATCCACATCTTTCTTATGTTGGGGGCCCCAGAGCTGGACACAGCACTACAGGTGGTGTCTCACAAGAACAGAGTAGAGGGTAAGAATCACCTCCCTTCATCTGCTGGTCACGCTTCTTTTGATGCAGCCCAGGACACATTTGGCTTTCTGGGCTGCCAGTGCCAACCCTTGGTCATGTTGAGCTTCTTGTCCGCAAACACCCCTAAGTCCTTCTCCCCCAGGCTGCTCTCAATTAATTCTCCTCCCAGCCTGTGCTTGTGCTTAGGATTGCCCCAACCCAGGTGCAGTCCTTCCACAGTGTGAAAACAGGGCAGAGAGATGGGCAGAAGAAAACCCTGCCACATTCACTGTATGCTGTAGAGTCTTGCTTAGCTTGTCTTACAGCACATACATACAGAAAAGCCTAACTGGTGGAGCCTCAGCTGAAGAACTTCCAGCTTATGGTTGAAGGAACCTTTGTAAATTGGTCCACAGAAGCTTTCTTCTCTGGCTCTCCACATATCTGCCCCATGTAGAGTGCTTCCAGGAGGGAAAAAACCAAACAGAAGCTTTGAGAAACTCAGAAAAAGATATAAAAATTTAAAAATCCCATGTACAGTGGAGCAGATTAATGCTTCATTAGAACAAACATTGCAGATGTTCAAGCATTTTAGTTTAATGAAGAATCTGAAATACTTTTTTGTTGACAAAAATGTTTTATTTGAAGGTTCAAGTGTTTATGACTGTAAACAAATGTAAACATTTCTTCAGAAAGAGTTAAGGAAAATTTTTGGATACTTTCATTCTCTTCACATGGCGCTACTGCAATTAGTGTCGCAATCAGTATATAGCTTCAGACAACCACAAACTGCTAATTTCTCTAGGATGTCATCTAGTGTTGCCCAGCTGCAAATAACACTTTTATCAGAAGTTCATTGAAATTGTGAATGTAGTGCTGATAATTACCTATGACAAACATGTTGAACCATACAGTCTTCCTATTTTATGTTCAGTCAAGTGTCTCTGATGCAGTAACAAATTCATTCTCCCCAGTGGTTCATCAACTGTATACTGAATAATAAATAACACAAAAGAATGTCAAGGTCTCTACACAGGAAATTATCTACAGAGATGCTGCAGATGCTGTGGTGCAGATGCTGTGAACATACACAACTCAATTTTCTTGCACTGCTTTTGTAGTACTCCTTTGTGCAATCTCACTTTCTGGATCCCTAACAATTATATCCTTTCTTTGTCTGAGTCTTTTACATATATTTGAACATGTGCTCACTCAAAAAGAAGTCTGTAATGAGGTATTTCTCTTGATTCAGCCTTAATGAACACAACCTGCCTGTTTCTGAGAGTTAGAGCTGTAGATATTTTGGACTGAATTCACTTTCCCAAAAACCCACATGTCCAAAGAGACATGTGGCCATAATACCCTGCAGAGTGGTTGCTGTCATCTAACATGTTTTAACTTTACTTTGGGTTAAGGTTGGTTGCATAAGCTAAAAGGGTAAAGACTGAGAACAAATAACAAATATTCTGTCATACAAGCAAATTTCCCTCTGTAAATACCTTCTTTCTCCATCAGCAAGTGCTGATGAGGCATATGCCCACATTCTAGAGCACATGTTCCCTGCTGCAGCTCCACTTCAGGGCTCAGAGAATTAAGTTTTCTGAAATTCAAGCCAATCTCACAGCCTACTTTTACTCTGTACCTCTACATCTTATTTTTCTGGTGCTCATCTGACTCCTCAGTAATTGAGTTCAGCTCACTAACACAGCAGCTTTTTAAAGGAGCAGACTTTTATTCATCTGGGTTAGTTTCCTGATGATTTGGGAAGCTTTCAAAGGACTGGAAAAGTACTAGACACAGCTGTAGGAAAGCAGCAGGGATATGCATCGGGATATGTGACTAAGGAGGGACAAAACAGTATCTGTAAAAGTACCAGGGAAGCTGGTGATAGATTCTATACCTTAAGGGGTTTCTCTTTGTCCTCTTGCAACTTTGGAACTTTGTCCTCTTGCAAGTCTTTTGGAAGTAAGAGGAAGCTCATAAAAAAAAGCTCCTTCCCCAAAATGTTTTAGCTTAATATAAAACCAACATAGGAAATAAGTTTTATTTGTATTTTTTTTGTTCTTGTTTTTTTTGTTGGTTGTTTTTTTCAGAAAAGATGGTTCACCTTGCTATCTGCCCTTAATACAGTATTTTGTAAATAAGTATTTTGTGTGGCCCTAAGATATAACTGATCCTCTACAGACCATAAACACATGTAGCATTTTACAGCAACTGAATTCAATCCATAATTCAGTTTACAAAATCCATAACAATTTTAGATTCATATTTCAAGTTAATAATGGCCCCTCACGGAGCACATGCCAAGAGGTGAACTTTCCAAAGACTTTCCATATGCATCAGTCTTGCATCACTTAGAATGAATATTATGCTGCCTGGCCCAAGTTGCTTGATCATTATTTCATGACTACTGATAAGTTCGATTTTTCAGTGTTACTACTAGATTGCAAGGTTCTGCTACTTTAACTTAAGCATTTTTAATGTAATTATTGTTTCTACTTAACAAGTATTTTTTAATTAATTTAAAATTATTATGAGCTTTTTTAAAGACATAATAAAAAATAGAAATAATTAATTAATAGCCATAGAGCATCTAAGAGCCATTCTTTGTTTCCTGCATAGAAGTGTGGTACCAAATGAATGGCAAAAATACCTTTAATCTTTTATGTCAACTCCAGCTTCATAAAAACTATGCAGCTCTATATAACTGATTAAGGAGCTGAATCACAGTAATAGACAAAACACTAACATTTTTCATTTTTTCCAAGCAGCATCAATTTTATTTTCCCTGCTTAACAGGCTCATATTTGGTTTCCTTTCCGGTTTTTGTTTTTCAGCCTTTTGTCATTCTTCAGAGATGGTTTCTAGAGCACCGACAACTGTCCAAAATTATTCCATATGGAGAATTCTCAGGCAGTTAAAGTGTAAATGGGCTAAAAAAAATGAAATTTGCTCTTCATTCCATGTCAAATGCAAATGTTCAAAACACATGCAAGAAAAATCAAATTACATTAGTAGAATTATTCTTTTGAAAGCAATGATTAGGAAACAGTGATGGCATAGGTGAATTAATTGAATCATCCGCTTATTCTTTGTTCTGAAATACATTCATGGCTTTCCTTTCAGCTTTATTATAAAACATAAAACTGATTGAAATTTAATAATAGTAAAAAATCTTTGTGTTATTAATAAGTATTTTGTAAAGATTATTAGTTGGGTTTTTGGAATATATTTGCTAGCAATTCTCTATCAATATTACTTACAGTCAGATTTTAGGTGGTGCTCAAACCACTGTTCAAACAGGTTCAACGTGTTGAGAACACTGCTGAGACATGGAAGAACCTCAAAAAAAAAAAAAAAACACACACACAAGGAGCTGCCAAAGTTTGAAGTTGTATAGCAAGTTTTGAAGAGATATGTCAAGAAAGTGTTTGCTACTATTCTAAACACAAGGTACTAAATTAAATTACTAAAAGCAGGTGAAAACAGTGCTATACTCTTAGCTACTACCCATCAGTCATGCCAACCATAACAAATGTTAATCATTGAAGTAGTACAAGTTTGTAGGAATTTTTTAAAAAATGGAATATATTGGCTAATTGTCTAGAACAGAAGTGACTAACAAATATTTTTTTTCAGGACATTGTCTTTTTGCCCATGAATCAGATTATTTGGTTGAAAAATGAAAAGTCAGGAAAGTGATAAATCTTGTTCTTCTTCCAGCTCAGAAATAAAAATGAGATAGAAACGATCTATTAATTCTACATCTTTGAAAGACTTGGTCATCTTCTGATTCAGTTCAACCATTAACCACAGTCAGTATTTCTCCATATGACAGAGTAATTTATTGATATTTTTATTGCTTTTTTTAAAGAAAGCAATTTTCTAATTCAACAGAAAGTAATCTGGTTTGTGTGTAAGTGGATCCTAATTTCTAATCAAATGCAGCCTGCCACAACTTCCAAGATGTGAACTAGTTACTAAGTAATGGTGAAATATATTGTTTACACTTTTCTGTATTGAAAACACTTAAAAAGCAAGTTTTTACAAAAAATTACAAATAACTGTAACACTGTAGAAGTTGTTCAACTAAAAGAGATTTTATCTTTTGTAAGTCAAGGTCAATGATCAAGTGTAACGGTTAAATTTAGCTGAAAGTTGGGATTCAAATGAGTTATATTGGGAATGCCATTATACAGAATGTTAACTAAAATGTAAACATGAGAAAAAGGTTAAAAAAATGCACAACTTAAGTTTTCCTGATCACTAGTTTAAATCAAGATTTATGATCGTGAATTACGTCACTTAGATTAAACTTGATTAACAGGCATAGGGTAGACAAAGTCTGAAGTATGAATTGTGATAACTGAGAAATCATCACTAGACCAGATCTAAAAATGACATAAGCAGACTTTTCTCTGAGAAAAGAACTGAGAAACCAAATATTGAACTGCTGTTATGAAAATATGAGCCATGATCCACACATTATCTTTGAATTAAAAAAAAACCAAACACCCGCAAACCACTTTTTAAAGAAGTAATCAAATAAATCAAATAATTAAGAAAGTATGCTTTCATTTCAAGTTCCAGTATTATGATAACAGTATAAATAGACAAATTCATTACTCTTTTATAGTCATGGATTAGCTAAAATGTGCCCTACAATCTTCAGGACTTCAATCTCAGTAGGTTACCAAATGCTCCAGTTTGTTTGAGATTAAACTAGTGGCTTCAACCATAGCCTTTTTCTAATAACACAAATAATGTAAACAGTAAAGCTCTGGATTACACTTCTTCCCAAAAGTAAGCAATTTGCTGGCTTGCACTAAGCTTGAATAATATTATATGCATGTTAGACATATCCAGGATAAACACAGAATTTCAGAATCAAAAGAATTTGTCACAATTGCATGTTCCGTTCTTTTTCAGAAAGACTCTATTTAAGGAATGTTTATTACTCTGGAGCAAAGCTAGATCAATTTTGAATTAATCATAAAACAGAAATAACTTTTTTGTTTATTACATGCAGAAGGACTTTTCGTTCGTACTCAAACATACTCAGGCTTGAAGCTAATTTCCTAATCAGAGATGGCTTACTGTGACATGTGTTGGCATGATGTAGCAGAAAAGCATAATAATAGACTTTGACAAGGATTTTCATCAGGTCATGGTAAAGTCTTAGCATCTTGGCAGGTCTTCATCTACCATGCCTATCTGTAAAATGCGTATATCAAAGACATAACTGAAGCCAATGAGTCCAAAAGAAACCACACCAAATCAAAGTTAAAAAAAGCGGCAGTTACTACAAGTAGGATGAGTAAATATTGAAAAAAACTATCATGTAAAATGGGGGGCACTCCATTTTTTACTATTTATAAATTGTGCACGAATACACGGCTGGAAAACACACCTTACAAATAGCTATTCCTTGTGGGGTACCCATGTGAATCTCTCTGCCTGCTTACATAGACAACATAAGAAAGCATTGCAGTCCCTTCTTTCCTTGCAGTGTAGGGAGTAAAGAAATAGTTAAGAACTGAGAATCACAGAAATGATCCTACTGCTGGTTCTGCCCCTCTTAAATAAAATGATTTTCATTTACGTCACTGTATTGCATCAGGCGTTATGTGCCTGATTGTGTTCTTGGAAATTTAGTACTGATTGATGATAATTTTGCTCTTAGCAAATATTAGTTTTAAATTTGGGAAATTAACATTTGGTTAGTAGGTATTTAAAAGGAAATCAAGTCTTTCAGAAATAATGTTTACCCTGAATTAAAGAGGAGGCCTGTTGTTTTCATTTCTGTGCAAAGTTCATTTAATTTATTTAAATACTCATTTGACTCTAGAACAGAGACACCATATCAAAATCTACTCAGGAAGGAGATAGTACTAGGGTTTGTTCTGTAATCAGGCTTCATTTTCTAAAATCTTCACCTCTTAATAGATGTAAAATTAATTAGATCACTTTTTTAACCTCCAAGGAAAGAACTGGCAACTCTTTCCATGAAGAAACCACATCTTTGCAGTTCTAAAAGCCCTTTAGAAGTTACATCTCCCACATCAAAGTAGAAGCAACTATTACACAAAACTCTGGGGAAAATGGCAGGGAAAAAGGCAGTAAATGTGTATATTTCCAGCTTTCCTGGAAAGGAAATAATCTGAGGTTTTTTAGAAAGTCTGCCATTATCCATCTCTGTTCCTCAAAATTTTAATATCTGAAATTAAAACAGTCATCTTCATAAATATTTTGCAAATCAGTGCATCGATATAAATAAATAAGCTGAGCAATATCACTACAATGTTGCTCTTCAGCTAACGCTTGAAAGGAACAAACGAGGAGCAAGGCAAATCAAATCACATGTAAGAAAAATTAAAAGATCAATACTTTTCTAATCCTTTGATCTCAAAATATTGGAAGAGTTCCAAAACTACGCCACAAGGTCCCAATGTATATACATGGCACAAAAACACCGTACTTGCAGAGAACTTTGTTCTCTGACTGCCCATGAGCAAGTTTATCATAAAAACAATTCCTTTGCAGCACTTACTTTATGACTTCACTGTGAAGAGTTGAGGACATTTCTCCAATCAAAGGTGTTCACTTTCACTTCAAAGTTTTTTTCACTTCATATTTGTATGTGTTTTTTAACTTTCCCAGGAGTAGTTGTCCCTAAAATTGTCTTTACCTGAAAAATAACCTGTTGCCTGAGAAGAAGTAGATCCTTCAGCCTGACATGAACCTTGCAGGATTCCAAAGGGACTTTTCTGGTTTCCCATAACTCTTCTGAAGGGTTGGCTGGAGAACTCTGAAAGAAAAGGACTTCAAAAATGAAACCACAAAATCAATGCTACAACAACCATTTCACCACCAGCAATGATGCACCAGTGAATTAGTTATATATCCTTTTTTACCATAGAGGAAAAGGCATATAATATCATTGTGAATTAAGGGTTTTAGAGAAACAAGTTACTACTACACAGTGTACCAAACATTTTGGAATGAGTCTACTCATCCCAAGCCAAACCCAAAATCCTTAAAACCAGAACTGTGTGACCACAAAGTCCAGCAAAGCATCAGATCAGAGTTCAGAGTTCAGATCACATTCTTTAAGCACAGGAGGCTGTATTTAACTGTATTTAATCGTAGTGGGTAGCTTACTACAAAACACCACCATGGCTTCAATTTGATGTATCACTTTTAAGTTACAAAGTATTGACTTCTTTCAACAAAAGAATTCTTGAGGCTTTTAGTCTTATGAATCTTAAAATGTTGTATTTCTCCTTGTTGTAGTACCTCCAGCTTCTCTTCTTGTGAAGAGTCCCTTCTGTCTGCCACAGTGCCACCCATGTCCCCCACAATCCCTCACTAGCCACATCCTCCAAGCCCAGTGCTGGGGCTGGTTCCCATCGTGCTGTTGTGAGTTGCTGAGCAGTAGTCACCTGGTGACAGGTCAACAATAGGCCAAACAGAACAGGTACCTTGCAGGTTTTCTCCCAGGAAGGGTTTTCCTTACCCAGCTGCAATATGAACTATATTTTAGTAACTTAATAACAAAAGGTCTGTTCATCTGAGAAAATGTTATTAATATTGGACCGTATAGTAAAACTTTGTCCTTATGAAACAGAGATACACAGACACATAGGCAGAATGATTTCAAAGCCCTTACTGCCTTAGAAAACCTGCTGAAAGATTCTGTGTTAATGAAACCCATTACACTTTCAAAGAGAAGTTTAGTAACTGAGTTTTCCCCAATTTGCTTTTGTCCATTTGCAGATGAGTGGGAAAACAGCAAAAAATCACAAAAAAGACCGCAGGCTACTATTTCATATAAGAGCTGACTTTGTAAGGCTGATCCTACATGCCAGATGCTATACTGTCATGACCAAAACCAGTGCTGTCATAAGTATTGTCTACACTTGTAAATTGAAATTATTTTTGGATGCAAGACATATAATTCTTTTTCATCTAGGAGATTTTTTTTCCATAGAAGTTTGAAACAAGAAAATACAGTTAATCAAAATATTGTTCTAGATTTCCAAACATTTTAATTACTTTTTATAGCAGGGAGAGGGACAAAACTATCTTTTACTCTTTTTTTTTTTTTTCTTTTTGCAATGGGGGATGATTTTTACTTTTAAAAAATCTTTGCTACCTTGCTGTACTTTGTGATGTGCTTGAGTGGATGTGAAGATAAATTATAAAGTTTATTTCCCTCATAACCTTGAGTTCTGTCAAGCTAAATCTTCAGGTTGAGTGGGGTGGCTATTAGGAGTAGGTGACGGCTCATGCAGAGCCAGGCTTGGCTGAATAAAAGCTTAGTTTCTATTAAGACCTCTGCCCCATTGGAGTAAAAACAGGTAAACTGGGGGAAAGGACAGAAGACAGAGGAAAAAATACATTTCTGGCTGCAGCAAAAATTAGGGGAATACAGCAGAGATCTCTGTAACTCCAGACAGATGCTGCAGACTACCTCCACCTTTCATTTTATACAAGTTTCACAGAAAATCACTGTAAGGCAGCTCACACTATGCTGCCATCCACTGCTAGTATTTACACTGAAATTAACAATTTTACCCAACGTAAAACCAAGTCAGGTGATTCAGAGGTTTTCCACTCAGGAGACAGCTTGTCAATCAAATCTGCCTGCGAAAGAGGATCAAAGTTTTCTCAGCTTGGACAAGCTGAACTGGGACATGTGAAAGGGTTGCTCAGAGAGGCCAGAACTAAGCAAGACCCTGAGGAACCTGAACTGACTTCACAGTTGTTCCAGGGAGGGTTCGGAGGGATGCCAAAATGGAAAACAAAACACTGCTGAAAGCTCAGAAAACCCAATATTTATTACTAGGAAGTGGCCAACAAACCGAGAAACCGAGAGACATGAAAGAGGAAAGGAAATAAGCCCTCAGTAAAACCTCCCACTCATGCAGGTGTTACTTACGAGGTTGTCTTACCGACCCCAGAATGAC
>VYXB01001346.1:0-11903 GCA_013397135.1 Pachyramphus minor
GATCAGTCAGATAACTAAGCTTTCGTGATGGGGTGTTCAGATTTGTTTGCTGATAATGTCTGAAGGGAAACAAATAACTAAAGAACACATTGAGACAAACAATCTAGGAGTTAGGGTGTGGTGATACTGGTGTTAGTGCAAGGGCACCCAGTGCAATCCAGCAGCTGATCTCCTTCCGTGGCCAAGGCAGGATGCCTGGGAAGAGCAGAAGGCTGGGGAAAGCCCAGCATGCCTGTCCCCCTACCCTGACCACTCTTCCATCACATTCTAACCCAGATATTTCTTGATCACCTTTGTGGCTTTAGGCAGCTAAAGCCACAGAGAATCCCAAGTCAAGCCACTGATGACCCACTCCCATATTTAATAAGCACCTTTTTCTCTTGGGCATGCCAGAGGCTGGGAACAACACAGAACACAAGTGTCCTTATTCATCTTCCTGTTACTGTGTAGATTTCCATAAGAAATCCCCAGCCCTGTTCCTGGAGGAGCGTGGAGGCAGCTGGTGTCAGGCTTCTGGAGATCACGTGCTGGGTGGGAGGGGAGTTGTCTGACATTGGATCAAGCTGTTGGTACTAGCAAGGTTTTTATTCAGCCTGTCATAGCAGGGCTGTGAAAAGTTGCAGTCTGGGCTACAGTCTCAAGAAAATCATGGCAAAGAGAATGGAAAAGAACAGAATGGAAAACAATATATGGTCTGTACTCTGTTCATTGTGGATGATCACCAGCAGTTGAATACTGCTTGGGAATGGACTACACAGTCACCTTCTCAGTAATGCATATACCACTCACCCCCAATAGGTGTTTCCTTTGAACCTCCCTTGCTGTAGCTGCCAATGGAAATAAGCTCTCAGGGATCATTTAAAAGCAGCAAGGATTGCTGAACGTGCTGGAGGAGAAGGCATCACATGCCCCTCTCTTTTAAGCTTTATTTTTGTAAGTTATTAAAACTATTTTGAAAAGAAACTGGATTTACATTATTACCTATACCTGTGCTGATGATAGGAGCTCAGATTATAATGGAAGTATCTTCTTTTGTTTAGTCTTAGTCAGGTGAAAGATATAATCCATTGTCTCATGTGAGAGTGCCACACTGCACAGAGGATCTGCTTTCCAGCTTTCAGATCTAATAATTTTTTTTTTAAATTCACTGTTTGTAACAGGCAGATGAAGCATCAAGTTCAAAGATAACTTTGCTGACAAGGAAGCATTTTAGCAACCTGTTCCTTTAAATCCTGCTAAAGAGCTACAAATTGGCTTAATCACTACAGGTATGTTCTGTCTTCTTCTAAGAGCTTAAATGGTCCTGACAGTTTATCATTTAGTGCAAAGAGGACAGTGACAACACAGCACAACTCTATGTGGTATCACAGCTGAAAATACTGTTCTAAAAAATCTTGTGGAAAGTGAGTCTGGCAGAATTTGCTCCTTTCAGTTCTTTTAATTCTTCGAGCCAAGAGCATCTTCTTTCCCAGGAAGTTGTGTGTAAAATATGGATGTCCCTGAGAGCATCTGAATCCCAGCCTCACCTTCCTGAAGCAGGATGAGTACAGACAGCTGCCTGTTGGTGTCAGACTCAGATTGCACAGCAGCATAAACGCAAGTTGGGAGCAGGTCAGGTTTTTTAAATGAAAGCAACCTCGCATCTCGCCTGTTATACTTAGGAAGTAAAAACTGAATCTCAAGTTTGCTCCTCTTCTTACCAACATAGCACTGTCATGCTGGTTTCCCCCACCTGTTTTTCTTTTTCAGAAGTATTTGCATTAAAAGGTAAGTTTTAAATGATAAAACTGTGTGCTCTGTAGTCACCTTAGGACCAGCAGAGTAAGCGTTTTCAGCCTTCTGTCTCCTTATGTGTTCATAGCTTATTTTATTTCACCACTGCAGTAGACTTCTAGAGGGGAATACACTATCAAATGTAACAGGACCTCACAAACCCATATGAGCTGACACACCTTCCCCCAGAATAAGAGAACTGAGGAAATACTGCTTCTAATCTTGAACCTTCCATATGGTGATGATGCTAATTATAAACAACTGTTTAATATAGAAGAGTTTGTTACAGAAACCTACTAAAAGAGAAGGGTGAAAAACCATTAATAACCAGAGATTTTGACACTGCTCTATTTTCCAGAGGCAGTGTGAGGCAAGTGGTACTTGACTGCACAACTAAGAAGTGATAAAGAGAGGCAGTGAACATCTTTTAGAAGTAGTAGGTGTGGAGCCAGCTTTACAAAGGTAAAGTTAGCTAAATAGGTTAGCTAACTAGGGGGAAACATGTAAACTTACTGGCTTAATTAATAAACAGGGGTCTATGCTGCAATAAACAATTAATTACCAGCTTCACAGGTTAAATTTTGTTAAGTAAATTTAATATTAAGTGGCTACCAAATAGAATTAAACCTGCCTTAACTTTATTAATAAAAAGACAAAGATGGCATTGACATTACTATTGCATACATTGCTTTGCAGCAAAATGCAGATTCCAGAAAGTTACCAAGTTCAAAACAAACTTGTTGCTTTTATGTGAGCCAGAGACAGAGGCATTCATGTAGGACCCCGGAAAAAAATGTACTTAGCAATTCCAAGAGGGCTTACTAGGTACATTTTTACATTGCTTAATATTCTGCATGAATTCCAGAGTTTTCAAAATTAAAAGCTTGTTTCATGTAGTGGTCTGAAGTGAGCATGAATCCTGCAAAAATGGAAGGCAGCTTCTATGCTTAGAACTGCACATACAAATTGCCATCACTCTGGATGGGAATTCAGAATATAGTTTTTCACACCACTCTGAACTGTGCACTGTCCTTCCAGAGCAGAGGCACAGGTCCACCTCAGTCTGTGAATGAAATCACAGATTTCACCCAAATACAACACTGTATTTAGTTCATGAATTACAGGGGGCAGAAGTCAATGCTGGTAACCTCTGTAAAAGTGAATACAGTTCTTGAAAAACAACCCAAAAAACCAAAAAGCCATAAAATAATATCCTCTAAATTTCTAAAAACTTTTAAAAACACTATGTTTAAAAATAATGATCCAGGAAGTATTTTGTGGTAAGAATATTTTATATATTTTTTTACACTTTTAACACTTACAAAAACATTCAAACACAGGAAAAAAAATTAAATAACTTTGGGAGCAGAACAAATCCTTCTGCCTACACACATACATCAATTCCAAGCTGTTGGCACAAAAAGTAATCCACATTCATAAAACCCTTACTACTATATCAAACATAAGTTAAGTAAATCATAGGCACTATTTTATCAAATCCATGTTTCCACAATTCTGCAAGAAATCTCTAAACACAGAGCCCCATGATTTCCTGATATCAATAAACTGGTAATGCACAAAGGCTTTCTAGTAAACAGACAGTCTGTCTTCTCAGGAAGTCATTTGCTGTATTTTGGGGGGAGCAGCAGAGAAAAAAAATACCTATAAAACTTAAGCTGAATTTACCCAAGTGATGAATTACTTAACTTAAGGAAACGTACACAATTTGATGCAGCCACGGTAAAACCCCCAAGATCATCACCTAAACTTTCAAAAGTTAAAAGACAATCAAGTGTTTGATAAAACCCACCAATTAAAATTCACCTTTCTTCAATGAAGACTGCAGCATTGCTTTGTAAAATGCTGAAATATAAAAACTGGGGCTTTAGTGAGAATATGCACATTTGATCTCTTCAGCTGAACAGTAACAGGAGATAGTGACATCCACTGCCTGTACCAGTGGGTGACTCAAGGCTAGATTAGTGGTATTTACTGCTCTGTACTGGTGCAACGTAGTTTCTGCTGAAATCTGACTGAATTACAGTATATTTGATACCCCAACTTCAAAGTCTTAGCACAGATCTTGGTCTGAGGTGTGAAGTTATCCATCAACCCAAAGTTTGCTTGAGTAGTTAGAGCTGCACATTAAGTCTCCACTCCGTTCTATTTGGTTTCTTCCAAGTCAAGTAGTATTGCATGGCTTTTTATCCAGGAAAATGTTAATGCTGGCCTAAAACTCAAGTGCTAGAATTTCAGGATTAGTTATCCTCTTAGTGGTGGGTGTCAAAATACAACAGCAGTGCCAAACTCAGATACTAATAGGGTTGAAGGCTACCTACCATCCAATCCAACTTGTAGTGTTTGTCAGTCATTGCACAAAGGATATACCATTCACATTCTCAAACTGTACACCCAAAATACTGAAAAAGCTTCAAACAAAAATCCCTTCCATTTAACTAGTCCCACCCAATACAACTTTAGTTACAGATGTTTGCATGATGTCTTCCAAAACAGAAAATAATGGTTCAAATGCTAAATATATCAGTTGTTCTGAGCAAAATGTGTTAGAGTAAGTCAGAGCCACCAGACGAATTTAATAGCTTGTAAACAGACATAGCAGGTTTCATACTCTGTTACCAGTAATGTAAGATACACATATGTAAGGCAAAGTACATATTTAAACACACTTACATGGGCAATATCTTCTGTAAAAATATTTACAATTTAAAATAAACCAATTTAAGAAATGGATGAAAGTAAAAAAATAGGATACAGAAAACTCCCTCATACCATGGAACATCACCTAAATGAATATCATTTGGCATCAAGAGTCAACTCCTTTCCTTAAAATTTGTATGTTACAAGTGCATAGTTGTGTTTCCTTCTCCTTAACTATCAGCATTTACAGTTGCTGCAGGCTGCAAGCATAGCAGTATGATACTAGAACAAATTAACATTCTCACTTGCTCTTTCCTTTGTAAGGAAACCTGCTATTAAAAAAGTTTTCCCCAAATATTGAGCCTTGTGTTAAAAATGTGGCTACAGTAGCGAAGGCCATCTTTCCTGAGCCAGGAACTTTAAGGTTAGAAAGATTGTACAATTGATACTAAGCCCTTTTGGCAATCAGACATATAAGAGCATGTAAAGCCAATAAATCAACATAGGAAAGATGCAATCTATACTATTGCATTGTGTGTGTCTGCTACATTCAAACATTTTAATGTGATAAAAGCCATAGCTACGACCCACTGTTCTGCCCAATCCTCCAGAGTAACTGCTGATTCTTCCTGAAGGATGTATGTATGTACCACTTGCCCCAACCAGGATCTCATACAATTGTTAAAAGCAACATTTCCCTAGCACTGTAGCAATCTGCAATCAGAACATTAGCTCTGATTAATGTAGCCTTGTTTCAATAGTACATATTCACCAATCTTTCTGCTGAGTTAAAACAGGCTGAAAATGATGTTTTGGACAATGTAGGTTGACAGTTATCCTTGCTGTTTTTCAAGATGGGCATTTCTTTGGCATTTGTTTGGTTTTTGCCCAGACATTGGCCACTCTCATAAATGCTCATACTGATACATTTTTAGCAAGCAAGAAAAAAACCCCAGAACTGATAGTAATTTAATGTAGAAGTGATTGTATGACCACCAAACATCTGATGTTAGATGTTATTAAAGTGCTGCTTTATAATCTCTGCCAGTTTGTGCTAATTCGAGACAGAGAGGTTTGGAATTTTTACAAATCCCAAGAGTCACATCTGAACAGTTTGTTTAATCAAGCTGTCTTTTAGCCTGGTGAGGAAGCATCCATGAGCACTGGACCTTTGCATTAAGCTTTGCAGTTCAGTAGCAGCCATCTTTCCAACTCTCATCTTTCACGTTGCCAAAAGTTTTGGGAGTGGGTAATGATCTAAAATGAAATGAGATATTTTTCAGTTTCATATATAACTGTTGAAATCTCCATCTACAATACGTAAGAATGTAAGCATTTTATAAATAATTGAAATACATACTTCACTTATTTAATTCTCTGCAATACGGTTTACTTAAGATAAACTCCAAAGTATTTTCAGTTTCAGATTGTATGTGTTGTATCTTGGCAACTACCATATCAGAAGGAAAGGCTGAATAAATAGGCAGAAAACTTACTGCTATTATACCCTGTGAAAATGCAAACTTAATCTGCTGACATCTAAAATAGGCCACTTTTTCAGTGATGTATATAAACAGGGAAATCCTTGTTTAGAATATTACATTTTGCTTACATCAAAATCTTGACATTCATAAATACTTCATTATTGCATTGTGTACAGATTCTGCATTACAGAATCATAGAATTGTTTAGGTTGAAAAAGACCTTTAAGATCACCGAGTCCAACTGTTAACCCAGCACTGCCAAGTCCACCACTAAACCATATCCCTAAGTGCTACATACACATCTTTTAAATACCTCCAGGGATGGTGACTCCACCACTTCCCTGGGCAGTCTGTTCCAATGTCTGACAACCCTTCTAGTGAAGAATTTCTCCTAATATCCAATCTAAACCTCCCCTGGTGCAACCTGGGGCTGTTTCCTTAAATTAAAACAAAACAAAACACTTTAAGGCAAGTTGTAATTTGGACAACCACACTTCACTCCTATGAACAGCTTCCTGGCAAAACAACTGCTTTTTATTACACAAAGTTCCATACTGCTGAAGTGCAGACTTGGACTACAATACAGTCAATACTGTGACAGTCACTCGGCATTCCCCTGCCCAGCACTCACTGCAGAACTCTTCCACTTTGCTATTTACCACTGTTTTATCATTTTTACAGTATTGCAGACCAATTGTTTTTCCTTGTTCTTTAAGGAGATTCTTACTATTACTCATGGCTTCTTTGTGTCAACTTCTGCTTGACACCCTCAGTGAAAATTCACTTTCACAGTTAATAGTCTCTCTTGCAGTTGTTTTTGAAAAGACACTGATATTTGGCAACTCCTACATCTGGTGTTAGCACAATTATGTTTAAGTTGAAAACTCTGTTTTATCCTGTGCATTGATTTTTACTTTAAGTTTAGCAAATGCTATGGATGTCTCCTCTGTTCTTGTGCATCTTCCTTCTGGAATCTTTGAGCTGCCAAAGGAGACAAACTGTTCTCATCATGGTACCACTGCTTGAGTTATGGAAGCAAATAGTTCTGACTTCCCAATATGTCACTTAGTGACACAAGTGAATTTTCACTTGCCAGCTATATTTTGATAACTTTTTACCACATGCAGACAAATTCTTGCTGCCTTCTCAGCCCATACTAAGACTTTATTTACTTAGTTCAATATCTTATATTATTAATTTCACTTTCACTCCTTCACCTTCACTCTCTCATTCAAGATCCTTTTTGTCAGCTTGGATTCAAAACTGTTTTCGAAACCCATGCAAATACTTCACATGGAGGTCTCCATATCTGTTCTGAAGACCTTGAGATCAAAATAACAATTGCAGGAAGGAGCAGCACAAATACACAACATACAAAATTCATTAAGAAAACTTAAGACTGCCTGTCCCAGACTCACCTGCGAACAGGCTGTGCAAGTTTGCTACGAGGCACTGGGATGCCCCCCGTGGAAGGGGCACTGGGTCTGGGCAAACCACTCCTCATCCCTGCCGGTCTGGTAAGAGTAGTACTGTTAATACTGCTGGCAGGGCTTGGCAAGCCTGAGCTCTGGGCTGCAAGTGGCCCTGGTGAAGAACTACTGTGCGTCAGCTGTGTGACTTCTGGAGAGGCAACTGAACCAGGTCCATGGTTACTAAATGCTTTCACTGGTTGTCGCAGAGCCAGGGGAGATGGGGCCACAGGTGAGCGGAATTTACTTGAAGAAGGTACTGGAAAATAAATACAGAAATTACTTTCAGCTTAAATTACAGCATAGCTGAAATTAAAAACTGCAAATTACTTTATGTGATTATACAAACAATATGGAATGTATAATGGAATACAGCCAATCAAGCAGCAATGAGAAACAGGAATTCAGATGTCTTCTTTGTCATGTGTTTTTGATATAACTCTAATGCCCCGTTTGCTTACTACAAACATTTATTTATCTGGATTTGTAAGTAATCCTAATAAGGCTATAACCATTATATCAATCAAATCAAAAGAAACAGAGGAGAAGGTATTGGTTAAGAAGAAATTTAACTGCTTCAGAAACATGTGAACCTAATTTCCATCCTGAAAGAAAATGTTGCAGAATACAGTACTCTAGCATGAGACAGTCTTTAAATCGATTCAAAGAGTATGTTAGTCTTCAAAGATGAAATTCTGAGTGCAGAGCATCCTGATGTTTCTTTATGCTGTTCCTTTTTAACCACTGAATTAGAATTCATCTAAAGATATGGTCACATCCCACATTTTCTGGCAGATGGAGAAGAAAGTTAGGGTCGGCTGTCCTGATTTCAGCTGGGATACAGTTAATGTTCATCCCAGTAACTGGTATAGTGCTGTGGGTTGGATTAAGGATGGCATTAGCCAACTCCCAACACCAAAGAGGTTAAGGTGCTACTATGAAACTTAAACCAGACAACTGTAACAATTTATAGCCTTTCTCTTCTTACAAACATTATCTAAATTATCAGTATAACTAATACCTGTTTTCAAATACTTTGTATCTAAATTAGTATGCAAGGTCTTGATATCAAGTCATTTCTGGGAAAGGTTAATAAGCCAGAATATTCAACAGTCCTTTGATAATGCCAAACCTTAAGCATAATTCTTCACAAGTATGAGAAATATTTTCAAATTATGCATAATGTATCACTAAACAGAATACTTAACCCATAATCTTAATAATTGTATGAAATTTCACCAGCTTTTTAAACTGATTAGGGTTGGTCAGAGTCAACACAGGACAATCGAATCAATCATGGAATTAAAACAAAATCACGTTTACATGTATTAAATTTGCATGAACTCTTCTTCCCTCAACTAAATAAATGTTTTATACTGAGACCAAAGTTGCATCCTCTTTGACAGATGTTGTACATAAAGAAGCTGATCCTTAACACAGCTTTTATTATAATTTTCAAGGTAGATCTGCTAAGAACATGAGGAGTGAGAAAAGAGAGAAGTGGTGACAGGAATGTGGCATCCTAAATGGGGTACAGAGGAAGTAGTAATTTTCAGGTTGTATTTTGAAGCCATTTCTTATAGGGGATATCCAGGAAGATTAATATGTGCCTTATTACAGATGTTAATTGGATTTGATTTCTTTCCCTATTATCCAAAAAGGCCTCTCCACTGACCAAACACAGCATGAAGCTGCTCATGGGAAAAGCTGACCAAAAAAGGTGGCAGAGGGGTCAAAAATACATGACAGTTGCTAAGTAGCAAGGAGAATAAGTAAAAAACCTTAAAATAAAAACCTTGGCATCAAGCCAGAGGATGGATTAAGGAAAGCATTAACAACTGAATGACTGGACAAGACAAGCAGCAAAGTGCTCCTAGGACTGAGATAAATTATATATTAGAAGTTTTTAAAACGTGACCTTGCCTGTAACATTGGTGCCATCACATCTGCAGAATTTCCAAGTGACTCTACAGTGTAAATATAGGGAGCTTTTATCACTAAACTTCTTGTTACAATGCTTGCTTGGAACACAAAACCAGCACCATGTCAGTGACTACCAGCAGAGCAAAGCCAGTGTATAACAACTGAATACAGCTTTGGGCCTCTTACAGGCACAAGAGGGAAAAGGTTTTTAGGTACGGAATATAAGCAACAAAAAGCTGTAATTAAACAAAGCTTGTCCCATTCCCAGCAAAAGTAAGCATCCAGTAAATTAGTCCTCTCCATTCTCTCTAGCTTTCTGCTGACCATATTCTACCATGCTGCCAACTTGAGCTGTCAATTCATAAAACATTTCCTATCAGCACAGCACTGCAGACATTGCTGAGAGCTGTATTCATTCTTGTACATAAAGGAATGAATTGTCTTCCAGAGCAGTCCACATGATGCAGTCTGGCAAACTGCCTAGCAATTCTGTTCTACAGATAAAGAATTTTGTCTTAGAGCAGTTTTGGATATTCATTAAATTCAGTTTGGCCTATTCATAAGACACAGTCACAAAGAGTGAGGTACTGCCTCAGGCAAAGACTGATAATCATGTATCCATGTGCAGTATTGAGCTGATCCATGTTTAATAAAAACATGTAAACGTGTTAAGGGTTGTGCTTAATGACTTCACCAAACTCCATCTCCTTAGAAAGTAAACTAGAACCAACTACAATTAAAACATCTAGCAGCCAACAACAACAAAAAAACCCTCAACCAACAAAAAAGAAGAAAAAAAAAAAAAAGGCACTGTGCAGTCATGACATTTAGATTTCCTACTCTCTCTGGATTCTGTCCTGGATTGTGGGCAGGGAGCACAAGATCTCCATGTGGGAAAGTAGGATGCTGTGAAGCTACAAACTTATGCGACTTGCACTCCAAGGCCAGCTGCTGCACACTGACTTGAAAACAGATTAAATTCTAATTCTTAATTCTAAATCATAACCACCATGATGAGATGATTCAAACCAACATGAAAGAACAGATGAGGTAAAACTACGGGAATCAATAAACTGATCTGTCATCTCAGTACAGGAAAAATGTGGACCTGCTGGGAGCAGGTACAAAAGATAGATGAGCACCTCTATGAAGAAAAGCTGAGAGAGCTGGGGGTGTTCAGCATGGAGAAGAGAAGGTTCTGGGGAGTATTCATTTTGGCCTTTCAGTACTTGAAGGGGACTTCCAAGAAAGATGAGGACAGATTTTTTTAGCAGGGCCTGTAGAAATAGGATAAGGGGTAGTAGTTTTAAACTAAAACAGTAGAGATTTACATATAAAGGAAGAAATTATTTTCTGTGAGGCTACTGAGGCACAGGAACAGGTTGCCCAGAGAGGTGGTGGTTGCCCCATCCTTGGAAGTGTTCCTAGGCCAGGCTAGATGAGGCTTTGAACAACCTGGTCTAGTTGAATACATTCCTGCTCACTGAAGGTGGAGCTGGTTTGATTAGATGACCCAAACTGTTCTATGATTCTATGATCTGATTGATACTGGACTGCTGTATAAGCTTTAGCAAATACTGTGAGGTATGAGTTAGTTATTTGAATGTATTTTGAATTCTTTTACACAAAGTGGTTAAAAAAAGCCAATGTCTACATGTGTGAAAGGTGTCAAGTTAGGTAATGAACACTATTTTAAGAAACTAAAATTAATTCCTGCTCAGCTGTTCATTCTTCTGAGACAAAAGTCTTGTTTCATTACTGCTAAATAATTCTATACTCATGAGGATCTCAGATAAAAGAAAGAAAATCAATACATCAAGGACTAGAAAATAGCAAATAACTGAAAAGGACAGAAAGCAAATAACTGAAAGGGTCCTCCTTTGCAGTAAGGAATCACAGCAGCTATTAAATGGAATACATAATTGGCAGTGCAGCATGCTCTGTTCCTGATTCTCTAAGGTTAATAAATTTTTACAAATAGTTAATTTTCTGTACATCCCCACAACTTCAGACTAGATCATTGACCTAATGAGTCTTCCAGACATCCAGAAGAGGGCATGGCCAGCCGGAAAGAAAACAAGAAAGCTTTGCAGAGGAGTCGAGATGGTGGTCTAATGCCAAAAGAGAACACTGTGAGAACTTTTCTCTATTTGGTATGAAATATCAGGAAAACTGTAAAGACCTCCTATTAAGCCATATGAATCTCCTTCACAGTTGTCCTTCACTAAAACTTCCTGCATGGCATGAAGGTGACTCAAAGAAGTCAGTATTGTTACATCATCGAGAGGAACACATACATTCTGTCAGTCACCCTCATGTCTGCACAAATGAGTCTTACAGTGCTTAAAGGATTCTAGCACCCACAGAGCTTATGAATTAGTCTCAAGTGAAATATGAGATCTTCTAAACCGTAACAGACAACAGAACATGCTTAAAACCAAAATCATTACCTTATTTTCTCTTAATTGTGAAACTGAGGCAGTGACACATAAAAGGCTGCCAGAGTTGATTAAAAATCAGATAAAACTTGTCTAATTGGATTAGAAACTCAATATATTCCATTTTCCTTAAAAAAAAAAAAAAAAAAAAAAAGACA
>VYXB01001346.1:11967-28486 GCA_013397135.1 Pachyramphus minor
AAGAGTCTCTAATTCCTTGAGAAAAAAAAAAAAATCTAATTACTCTACCTTGGGGTTAACATTCCAGTTTTGTGAGGAAAAGAGAAAGCAGTAGTACACACAAACAAGCTGATATTCTATGCTCATCTTTTCAAGGATAAACTTGTTAGGTTTTGGTTTTAGCACAAATGATTGTATGTATATTTTTACCACTTCTGTTTTAAAAACTGTATTTTACAATTAAAAAAACTCCTATCCAAATACAGCCTTAATGAATATGGATTTAGGAGTGTACTTTTCTAAAACAGATTTCCTGATTAATGCTAGAAAGTAATAAAAATCCTCAGATTTTTATCTCAAAATACAATCTCCTATATAATGCAGAGTTTATTTCTAATATTTAGATCAAAAAGTTAACTTTCGTATAGCAAGGACCACTTGGTTAATCTCAACATGCAACAGCAATTTTATTAATCTAGAACATGTGAGATTTAATGCAGGCGAACAATTATCTGAGATTTCCTGGAGCTTGATAAGAGGTTGTAAGTTAATTACCTCCTTTTGCAGATGGAGTTTGAAGAAACTGTTTGGTTTTGAAGGCAGCACGAGGCAAATTTTTCTGCCTTTGCAGAGCTGTTGAAAGACAAGAAGTGTTATATTTGTCTAAGAAGATAAGGAAACTAAATTTACTGGAAGTTTCAGAATTGCATCCACTTGTGAAGCATCAAGGAACAGAGTGAGTAAAAGACTCAAAAAGCTGTTATGACTCTGGAAGTGATGGGGTTTTGTGAATGGTGCTTGCTCTTAATGGTGAAGAGTTACAGAGGAGTGTGTCAGAAATTTTGCAGTGCAAAATGCGCAGATTCAGTAAGAGTAAAGCTTCTTGCAGGGCAAAAAGCCCAGAAATAAAAAAAAAACAAACACCAAAACAAATTAATACACCAAAGGGAGAACAAGCCACCTAGCAAACATGCTACAGCAATATGAATGCAAGATTAGACACAAAGATAAAAATTAAACTGTCATATTTGACCAAGCAAGACTAAACTTTTCATTTAATTGTGTTTTCAAAAAATATTTTAACACTATACAAAAGCATAAATCTTTGTCTAATGTGATCATCATATAAACAAATTGTGTTTTACAGTTATGGAGACATAAGCCAGACGTCTTTTTTTCTCTCTTCAAAAGAGCATGCAAGAGGATTCAAAATGAAGACTTAACACTAAGAATTATCAGCTCCCAGCATGTACACAGCATGACAGAAACTAATTTTTATTGCTTCTTTGCTCCTGTGTCCTGCCTTTTCTCTAGTAACATTCAAGGGCTGGTATTGCCTTGAAATGACCTTACTACCTACCACTTACCAAGAGAGAAGCCAATGTTCCAAGAGCTCCAGAATCTTGGCATGGAGAGAATTACCTATTGCCAAAAGGAACGCGTTGACTCAGCCTTTTTTTCACCGCAACATATTTAAGGGGGGAAGGAGGAAAGTAGTCAATGAAATAAAGCTTTGCTTTCACACAGTCTTTGTAAAATGATAATGTGTGAACAAACATCTCTGCTCACCTCAATGTATGGAGTTTTATACCAGCATAAAACTGATTCCACTAGCAAGGCTTATTTCCACAGTGAGAAGGAAGAAAGATGGAGGAACAGCTGTACATAAAGATCCTGACCCTGAGTAAGGAAGCTCAATAATCCTATCACCAATCAGTGAATATCACTATAAAGAAGGTAGGGGAAGAACAATTAGAATCCTAGTAACATTAGTTAATCTTTTTCAAAACCTAATAGCTTATAATAATTGCCATCACCTTTCCTACCCTTCAGTTAGTGCAAACTTCACAGTATTTTAAGAACTATAAAAGAAGTTCATCATGTGTTTCAACATCATGCTGAAAATAAGACTAGGGGGTCTATTCAGTTCAGTCTCAGTAACTAACTGTCATTTTCAACAAACAGCAAAAAGGAATTAAAGTGTTCATAAACACAGTAAAATGCTGCCTGTGCATATTAAAAAAACCCTATTCCTTCTACCAACTAAAATATAATGCAAAATATGCAATTCTTATTCAAGTTCTGGCAGAAGGTCTTCCAAGAAACTTTTTTTAAGGCATACCCAGCTAATAAAGCACAGCAAGATCTTTAAAAATGAGCACAGTTCCTAGAAATGTACTGAGGCAAATCAGTGGCCAGAGTGTTTGTCCTCAAGTACTCCACTCTACCATTTTTTACTGAATCAGTGTTTTTGTTTTACCACACAAAATGAAAAACAGCTTCTTCCTTCATGTTTTGAATTTGTTTTGCCCTAAGTCATTCAGATTTAAATATGCTACCGCACATGGCACTTTATTCCCCCATCATTATTCACACTTCTTGCAAGTCAAGAGATGTGGGATGACATGGAAAGAATTTTAAACACATATATATCAAATACCTTCCTTCTCAATGGAGACTCCCATGAAATAGACACTCAATAGCTAAACATTTCTGTGCACTGAACCACAGTGCTAAAAACTTAGGCAGTACCTTTTGATGAGGAAACATGCAGTTTGAGATAAGCACAGAGTGCATATTTATCCACACCATTTGCTCTCTTGAAGTGCTCTGTATGCTGTGACTTGTCACAAATGGTGCACACTGAATACATATGGTTACTTCTACTTCTGATTGACCCAACTGGAATAGTTAGTTGCCTCAAAATTTACTCTTCCTCCTTTTGCTCTGAACATGTCAAGCAGTTGGATCTTGGCAAGCAGACTGTCACTTTATTGATAGTTTGAACTATCTGCAGCTCTTCTAGGAAGTATTGTATTTATCTCTGCTTAAAGATTTAAAATCCATGTGCTCACAGCACCACTAAATACAAAAGTGTCACACAGTCCACTAGAAAGCAGGCAGCTCCTACATGGAAGCCATCCTACAAGTTCTACAGCTTTGCACAATCTATGTTGTGCAGGACTCAAGCATAGAGACTTCCCATCACTAACACTGTAGACAATACCTATTCCTCGAGGAACACAACACAAATACCATATCTTCCAGGGTTTTAATGTGAAATATTTACTAACTTTCATATAAAAAAGTACTTTCTGCATAATGGCATGGAGAATCAGATGCAAATAAAGATTCTAATTGTTATAACTGTTAATTCCTTCACTCAATCTCTTTTTCAAGAACAACTTGGCTTGTTCACTGCACTGCACCTAATACTTTAAATGTCAAATGTTTTCATGTTTTACAGTTGCACTTTTAAACATATTATACATGTTTTCCCTCTCCTCTGTAAGCAAGCGTGTTCAATTTGCCTATATAACTGTAAGAGGAATTATCTTTTCAGAAACTTACTGGATTCCTAGCTCATTTTTGAATGCCAGCAACCATAGCAAGTTCAGTATTGCAGCCACAGCACATGTGCAAGTAAATTATGAACTGCAAATCCTTGACAAGGAAAAAAGGAGTGACTTCGGGCGGCAAGCCAGCATCCTTGCACAGGTAAGCTCATGCAAAACTAGCAGGTGTATGAGGAAGCTTGAAATCCCAAGACCCAGAAATCATTGCCAAGGGAAAACAAAAATTTGCTGCAATTTAACAGTGCTTTGTGCAAAGTGACAAAATACAAAACAAATAAAACAAAAAGTATACAATAAAAAGGACACAATTCTGGAAATTTTTATACAATGTACATTTTTGCAGAAAATTTTTTAATCCAGACTAAGCAAAGATACTTACTCTTTGACTTCATACACAAACCGTTTTACGATTGTCAATAGCAAGACTCTGACAAACATCTGTAAGAGCAGGGAAACTGTAAAAGCTAGAAATCTGGCCTTTATTAATGATACTTAACTTACATTTAAATGTAAGTTGCTCTAGAGTGGTTCACATTTGAGGAAATATTCCATGAAAGGCAAGCAAATTTGCCTAATAATTTCTGTGATTCTTAATGCATCCACAAGTTGGAAAAAAAAAAAAGAACATAAAACCATAGTCACACCACTTTGGTTCCTACAATGAAGTAATTGACTAAATATTGAATATTGAAACTTCTGCTGCCTGACCTATCCATAGATTTTCACCTTGAATATATTTTTCATTCTGGAAATAGCCTTCTAGCAAACTAAGCTGCCCTCTGGGCTCTTCCCTTCCCAATTCACTCTATTTTGAAACACCAAATAAAATCTGTACAGATTTTACCTACAAATAATTTTCCTTAATTTTCTTTCAGGTCATTTTGATTATTCTTCCTATCACAGAAATAGCACAGCTGGAGAGCTACTGTCCAACTGTTCTGAATATTTTACAGTTTGATAAGCCTGAGTAACAGGTAACACTCCTGCATTTGAACTACACACATGTCCTTTCAGTTGGAAATCCTACCTTCTGAGTGTTTGTGAATGGTGGAAGAAGGAGGGCAAGGCAAAGGATGCTGGAGTCATCTATATGAACCATCATAAAGTCACACTAACTTTTTTGACTACAGTATCATGTACCTGGGACTAACTGTCCACACAACCCTTACATCTGGTCTGAGTCACTACAAAGACAGAAATCATGTAGTATTTGGCATGGTCTGTATTCCATATTCTGTATTTAACTGTATTGGGTAGCATCAACACACTGTTTTAAAAGTTTTAAGAAGACCAACTAGGTCTTCCTAGTTGGTATGGTATGCTTCCATTGTTTGTTGGGCTAAAAAAACCCCTCTAGTTTAATTCAAAAATATTATTTCCCGTCAAATATTTAGATTACTGATGAACTTTTATCATAGAACTTTTATAGTTCAAGGCTTTTCACATAATATTCATACTGTGTTCTTTCCTTTAAAATGTCACACAAAGTTATTAAATTCAGAAACTTGTTTTAAAATAAAATGGTCAGGAAACATTTAAACAACAGGAACTGGCAATATTGACATATAAAGAAACACGGAATATTTAAGTTTCATTTGCTTTGGCTTAAGGTCACCGTTTTCAAGAGACTTGTGAGATTAGCAGCATTCTCATATCAGCAGTTCACTTTTGGACAAAATAGCAGACAGTAGTCCAGCAATGGGCCAATTTGTTTCATGGGACACAGGTTCATCCAAACCTTTTCTAGGAAGTAATCGACACTTTAAAAAGTAAATAAAATCAGGAACTGAATATGTAATTTCCAGTTGCCAAACAAACAAAAACAAAACAAAACAAAACAAAAAACAACCAAAAAAAAAAAAAAAAAAAANAGGTACCTAAAAAAAAAAAAAAAAAAAGAAGAAAAGAAACTGCAGACAAGGGTTAAACTTAAATAAACATTTTCAGATCAGGTTTTACTAGTTAAAAAAAAAAAAAAGGCAATAAACATCAAACAGGTGTTTTTTCAGAGCCTAGTAAAAAACAGTTTCTGACATGTTCAACTACTGTATTTGTATTACTTCTCTATATACTTTTAGGAAACTATGAATGACACCTTAAGAAGAAATCAGACATTTTAATATAATGAGTACCAGATTTTGTGTACCAAAAAAGCAGATTCACACAGGTCTTTTTAAAAATCAGGATGAGCATCTCCAGTGTGGCATGCAATGTTTCACTTTGGTGTGAAACTGGAAGACAGAGTACCATCACTTAATTCTGAAATTTACACTGAAGTGGCACTAAAGGTACTTACTGGCTGAGGCTTGAGGTTGAATGCGAGGTATTCCTCCATTTGGCACTTGAAAGTTTGAGTCACTTCTGCTGTTTTTCACAGACTCAGCTTGGATGTTAGATGTCCTGGACAGGTTTGGAAGACTACGCCTTAGTTTTTCTGTACAAAATAATATAAAGATACCACAACATGTAGTGTGATGCTGAACAAAGATCAGGTTGTGAATCCGTAGCTGAACCCCAAATCTCAGAGATGCAAAATGTTAGCCACATAAAACTACACTGTGATTTAAAAGCATATTTTGTTACATTAATTCTTCTCAGATCTATCACATACAGCATATTTATCTATCTAAAAAGGCAAGAATGTACATTTTTCACCCATGGTGAAAGAAGTCAAGCATATTGTGTTTTGAAATTGAAACATAACTGGATTATAATTCTCTGAGTTTTGTTGCACTATTATGAAAACTGAATAGACAAACCTAATTTGCAGTTTCACACAATTCTCAAATTATTTACCTAGAAAGCTATTTATAACAGAATGCTTTCCTGAAGAGTAAAAACATAGGTATTTGAGTAAGTTTTCGAGACTGCCTAGTCCCATATCAGCCCACTGTTCAACAAATAACAGCCACCCACTTGAAAAGAACCTCTTCATACACAGCATTCAAAATTATTGAAGCGTCCAGTTATGCTTCATCTTTCACATATGACTTTACTATCTACTCAGCTAATACTGATTCTTCAAGGGTCTACTAATATTTGTACCATTGCTCACAGAATACAAAAAGATGCCATTAAATATTTCTTAAGTCTAATGACATTCTGTGTATCTCCAACCCATGCAGAGCTGGGTTGATGACATACTTTGGACAGAAGACTGCAGATGCCTTGACAGGATGAGTGGCCAACCTGATTCTGCAGAAGGATGCAGGGAAGAAGTATGTTAACCATGCACAAGCACTGAGGATGAAAACAAAACTACATCTTCATTGGCTGAATATTTGTACAAGTATACTTTCTGCACTTAGCAATTTGCACTGCAGTTGGTACATTGTTGAACCCTGTCAACCAAATTTCCCTCCAAACATTCTAGCAAAAAAATAACCCAACAAGCAAAAAAACACACCCCAACAAAACAAACAAACAAAAAACCCCACAAACAAACAAAACAGACAAAAAAAAACCCTGAACAACTTTTTTTGGCTGCTGCTGCATCAACTCTGAACATCCAAGCAACATTAAACAGCACAAAAATCACCGCAAGAGAATTCCTTGGAAGTGTTTCAGAAACACATGATCACACACTCTATTTTGATCCTTCTGATACGTGGTACCTTGCCTCTTGTGGGATATTTCTGCTGCAGCTCACTTAGCATGCATTAAGACTTTCATAAAATCCCAGAAAAGAACAGGAAAGGAATTCTTAATTAAGTCACAATATAATTGATTAGCTTTTGCATTGTGGATACCTAAAATTTCCCCAAGCCACTATTACTAATAAGGGGAATTCTTACTATCTATACATATATCCTTTCTAAATTTAAGATTTCATTTGCCAGATAAAAATTACGTTTGCTGAAATGGGAATACACCTGCAAAATTTCAGCCCAATTAAAGGAGTTTCTGCCAGATTGCTACCAGGGAAAAGAAATTCTTGAAATTTTTCTTCCAAAAAGAAAAATCCTATCAGGAATACATTATTTTGTTCTATGCCAATATAGTATAATTGCGCTGAGTTTACTGCAAGCTTTATTTTTTATCACGCAGTAGTTTATACAGCTTTGAGATATCTAAATATCCAACAAATGCATGAGTTAGGTACCAGTATTTTTAAGGCCATGTTCATTGTCAAAGAGTTGAGAGTCCTGTGCTGAAAGGAGAAAGTATTCAGCTGTCTCATAGGCTACAAGCATGCATAAATTGCCATGTTATCCTTATCTGACCACAATTTATTCTGCAACTTATTCTGTCATCTGCAAGGCCTAACCCAAGTGGTCAATGATAGTTTCCCTGCTTTATTTTTGTGCATTTGCCTGCCAAAGATAGACCTTGGGCACCATGAAACTAAATTATACTCAGTGACTAGATAGCATCTAAAATAAATGTAAGTCTATCAAATCATCTGACTATAAGGGTTCCCCAGCAGAACTTAAGCTTTGCTTGCTCTGCTTTTTCTTCAACAATTCAGAGATTAAACCATGATGTTACACAGGCATATAGTTTTAGTACAGCACACTAGCCAATTTGTTACTTGTGTAACAAATTTGAGACAGTTTTTTACCTTCACTTTTGACATTACTAGTCTGTAAGTCTGTAGGATGGCCTTGAAGTGAAAGACGAGGTTGCTGTAAACGGCTAATCATAGGCTGTGGTGACGCTCGACTGTACTCTATGCTTCGAGCAGGTGAGCGGGAGCGAGGTGAATTTCTTGGAGATTGTTTTGGTGAAGGCCAGGGAGAACTGCGAGGTGATGGTGAGAACCTGCTAACAGCAGGGTGCACTGTGTGATGTGTGCCATCTTCCTCATCTTCTAAGCTCTGCGCATCAAGCTCCTGGTCGCTGAACGTGCCTCGCCTTGTAGAATTGCAAGAGGAACCAGAACTACGCCGAGAAGCAGTTGCTGCGTACTCTTGCCGGAGGCCTGGCAACAATGAGAACATTGTTTACTTGCTCCCAGCCCACAAATGGTTCAAACTAGAGACAGTCCTGCAAATATCTACGCAGTTCTCAACTCAAATTTGGCTCATCTTTTATTTGAGGCATTACATGAGTTCAGATTAGTACCAAAAAGTTGTCTACCAGCTAATAGTGACTTGAAGTAAGTAGGTGCATGTTCCATTTGCTAATATAGCAATCATCAGTATAGGTGTGTTGCGTACTTACTTGTTCCTCTCCTCTCCCAGGCTGGATTCTAGCAACACAGGCTACACCTTAATTTTGGTATCATATAGCATCCTATAACAATTATAGCAGCCACAATGATATGTCTCTTGCAATATATTAGTTAATGTAACCAAACAAGCAGCATGATAAGCTACCCGCAGAGAAACTGGAATAGTTAGATCAGTGGTCTCTGAAGTGTGGTGCCCACATGCCCAGGAGTACACAAAACAATCCACTAGCAGACAGAAGAAAAATTTGTAAAATCGGTATTTTAAAACAGCATTTATTTTATCTTCATCTCATACTTTTAAAATTTATAATTTTGCACACATTTGTGCATTTTTGTGTACCTAATATATTAGGGTAGCACACATATACAATTTATAAAAAAATACATATATTGGGCATTTGGTTTTGGTTTCTTTCACTGATAAGGATACATGAGAGTCAGGAGACCACCCAGTTCAACGACTGAAATTATTACCACTTTCTGCAAACTCAGAGGGACCAAAAGACAGTCTCAACTAAAGCTATAATATAAGAGAGACATCTACATAGGTACTTTTTAAACTATTTTTTGTCATAGTGATTTTACATTTTGGTGATTTAAATTATGGTTTAAATACTGATGTCAACAAGACTGGATTACATCATGAAGGCACATATCTCCTGAGAAGAATGATGACCGGCAGTAGTCCATTCTAATCACCATCCTTTTAGCAAATATGTTACAAATTCATACTCTCCAGCATTTTTTGTCCATTGTTCCTAAAGAACAATTCTGCAGAGCAACTTCCTTTCCTTAGCCTGGAGGCTTAAGTCCTTAACCAACTTTCTTGGGTCATCTACACTTGCACATTCACAGTAGAATTTATACGTCTTTTCCATTACTGCTAAGCAAGTGCTACTGGAGTCACTCAGTGAAAAACCCCAATGGCTCCACTTTGTTTTCAGAAAAAAAGCCACTTACTTTCTTCCTGCATTCGTGCTAAAATTTGCACATCTGTAACATCATTTAACTTGTAATTAGACCCAATAGAGTCTTCATCCATCTCTGATGCACTTAATTCACTGTCCAAAGAGGACTGTGGGCTTAGCGGAGGATTTCTATCTCCCGAACTTTTAAGATGACCTATGGAAAGAAAATAAAGTAACAGGAAATGTTACTTAAAAAAAAAAAAAAAAAAGGAAAAAAAAGGAAGCTGCATTTCCTTTCCTAGTAAAAGAGCCACCAACCTGAAAATAGATTATTACTTAGACATTTAGTCTGACAGACCATTTGAAACATTTGATTGCTAACCTAGGGTGAAAATATAACTTATAAAAGCAGAGCTTAGTCATTACCTTCTAAAAATTGACAACTTTATAAAATCACTGCAACGGTACCTAAACAATTTAGTGGCACATAGTCTGGTCTATCATACCATGTTTCAACTGCTATGAAATTTGCACAGCTCTACAAACAAAAGCAACGGCATACCTTGTTCCATTTGTGCTTCCATTCTCACCTCTGCTTACTACCTTGTAAGACATGAGTTTGACTATATGATAAGGACACGCTGGTCCAATGAATACTGGTTCAGTTTGGAATGCTTAAAGTACAGTTTATCTGAAAACACTATCTGTCCCACATACACACTTTTGCTAAACTCTAACATGGAAATTATAACAAGGAAAAACTCTTTCTCTGTTTGCTGCCTTCTGGCTGATATCCCATTGCTTGTTACATCTCTGTCCTCCCCAGGACACACCACTGTAGGACACAATGCAGAGCAGAGTTAGAGAGATGAAAACAAAACCTGAGTAATGGCTCTGGTGCCGTGCAGGCTTCTCTACAAGTCCACAGCAAACTACAGAGGGTTCATTTGTCAATGCAGTGCTTTTTTCACCTTCCCTGTAAGCTAACTTGAATTAAAGTATATACAATAAGCCAACATTATGACTTCAGAATAGATATATTTTCCAGGCATCAATTTTTATCATGCAGAGAAAACATATACATTGTAGAATAAAGGCAGAAAACATCACCAGAATTTCGTGTTTACACTGATGGCTGCAAAGCCTGGTGGAATGGATTTAATTAAACAACGCTTCTTCCTTAGATTATATAGCTCACATCTCAGCGGTACTGATGGATACATTGCATACCAGATGTTTCAGTTAGTAAACCTATTCTTTACTAACTATTGCAGCTGTAGTTGCAAAGACTTTGTAACTACCAACGCCAACACCATGCCATTTCCATGCCAGTTAATTCCAGAAGCCACTTACTAACCTTGGGATTCCACAGGACTAAGGCTCAAGGTTTATTCTAACTGCCAGTATACATCAGTGATTTTTTGGGACACAGACATCCAAAGAAAACATTTTAATAAGTAGGTCATGTCAGAAAATCTATAAAACAGGCTTTCCTAAAAAGCTTAAGTACTGCATGATGCAACCATCCTACAAAAGACTGACAAGTTTTTGGTTTCTTTCTTTCTTACTCTAGTTCAATACACAGGTCATCTATCTGAGCGTGTTTTTGAAAGGAAGAGGAGGAAGAAGAGAGAGAAAGACTGGGCACACAGCCATTTACCTGAGGTACCAGGAGGTATGAGCTGTTTAACTAAAGCAGATTTCACTGGTGTTGAGGAGGGAGAGTTAAAACCACTGCTGTAGGGGCTGCCAGTATTTGGACTATAGGAGCTCGCATAACTGACCGCACTGAAAGGACTGCTGTACAAACTCTGTCTCTTGAGAGCTGTAGGAAAGAGAAGAAAAGTGATGAATTATACTGAAGGAACCAATGAAAAATTAATACAATACTATATGGTATCTTCAGTGTGATTTAATTACTATACAGTTCAAGTAGAAAATTTCAGACACCAGAAGTTTTTCAACTGAATTCTTCACCCCCTACATATAACCATATTGTGAAAGGAGTGGGAGAAGAGGACAAGACACGATGGTGGTAAGTACTTTCATCGTAGCAGTCAGATCTAAGATCACTACAACTGATCTCTTCAAGATGTCCAGTGCTGCTGCTGGGAAGCAGAAGCACAGTAGTAGCTAAGTTACAGTAATGTACATCCTATGCTCAACTGCATACAAACCAGAGTATACCACGAAGTCGAGGTCTCCAGAACTCACAGACCTGTCTAGGTCACACAACACTTCCACAAAACTAAGCAATACAACCTACAGAATTTCCCTAAGCATATGCTAAAATGAAAAAGCATGAAGCCAGGCAAATGCTTCTATTTATATTTCTGGGTAGCATGAACCTCCCAGGCTAAAGCAAATTGACTGTAGGGATTATTCCCTTCTGTTCTAATGACTAAGAACTTTGAAGCCTGAACACAGGCTTCAACCTCATATATAACATAAGATCTAAACTGGGTTTCCTCTGCCATTTACTGTAAATATTTCAATGCTAAAGTACTTTCAGATAAATTTTAACCACTAGTGAACATTTCCCATATGACACTACAGTTCCCCCCATTGCCAGGTGTATGATTTGCATAGTTACTTAACTGATTATTTTGTTCAAAAGTTTAAGTTTTGTTTTAATATAATTGAAAATGGAATTTCAACAGGGGAAGTGGGTACCAAAGGAAATTTGGGCCCTTTGGTAAAAATAAGTTCCTTCATTGCTGAAAGTATATTTATACAGAAGTGTATAAAAGATCAAATTAAATCGCAAAACATTAAGCTGAAAGCTAGAGATCCTAACTTGATGGTATGTAAATCTAGATTAGATTAACCTGCTGCTCACCTAGCTGCAGAAAGTAAACTATTTCGAGAATGCTGTATGACATATCAGTTAGTGAAAACAGGCTTCAATAAGCACAGTAGCAATTAGGCTATGGATAGTAGTGGACAAAAAAAGAAGGAATTGAACTCCAATTTATTTACTAAAAGTCACTGCTGGTTTTGACATTACAAGAAGCCAAAAGAGACTACAGTTGCATGAAATGCTGCTTTCAGCAGCAAAGGCTGCTTTAGCTCCTCCTCCTACCCCCTTTGCTCTTAGTTGCTACACCTCCTCAACTGTCCAGTACAAACAACAGTGGGGCTGCACTATCATCTGTCCTACTGAAGTGGATTTAAGTTAAAAATATCTAGAGTATTTTAACTGATTGCATCACTAAGTAAGTTTTTAGTAGTGCCCTAAAAAAACATGTAATCCAACCAAGCCAATGGCAGAATGCAGCAGAGGCAAAACCGGCAGAAATTAAAGCTGACTTTGAAGGAAATTCCTAAAATTGCAACTCGTGCAAAGGTACTTTCTAAACCAGTTAGTATTACCAGTATTTTAGTTGAAGTGAACAGACAGTTATAGATGAATGATGGAATGCTTATATTTCAACTTTCACTGCAAGTCAAACAATATGCATTCATTTCACTAACTAGTGAATTCAGTGAATTCTAGCAAGTATTCTTGAGGTACCTCCACTTCATTTTGAGTGTCAGAAGGGAAACACCCATTTTATTTCAAAGCTCAGAACCAATTTCATTACAAAGCTCAAAACCAATAATTACAACTCGTTGACTTACAAAGAGGCCACTCCTTTGATAGAAAATTCTGGCATTCACATAGGAATCCTAAAGCATCTGAACTGAATCTTTTTTCTCACGCCGAAAAAAACCTTACTTTTCATCTTTTGCAGAAAGTGTCAGTAGAAAACCTCTAAAATGTAAGACTGCACAACAGTTCTTTTGTACTTATTACACAGACAAGTATTTTAAAATACTAACACAAATTAGAAAACAATTGTACTACTGTATAACCTTCAAAACAGGCTCTTTGTACATACCAATAATGATACAAAATATTTGATCACACAGATTTCTTTAGATGAAAGTAAGCATATTTTTGCTACATATAAAAAGTTTGCTCTGGTACGTGATGAGCCTTGATATGTACAGTAGTTTTCATCCTAACTAATGTGAACTTCTACCTTCCTCAGCACTGTACATTTTCCCAGAAAAAAAAAAAGCTGGATTCAAACTCTTTTCTGGCCTAGAACTCCTAAAGGTTTTCCAACAGTGATTTCTGTAACTCAGGAAGACATTGCTATTTTACAAATAGAGATGTGTTCTTTATTAGGAGTGTCAGACAAAATTAGCATGACAGATAACTCATTTTAGCATTAAAATGATCTTATATTGGATAAAACACTAGCTCACAAAAGATTACACATTAGCTCTCAGAACACCAAAGGGGAGGGTTGAATGATTGACAATTTTATTCTAACATAAATTTTCTTTTATAACATTCAGAAAAAGGATGCAGCATCTAATTCCTTTTAGTTAACATTTTGTTAAAACAGCTGTGAACCTCTCTTGCTGAGAAAATAGGAAAATTTGAGTGCAGAATATACCTAAGGTTCTCTCTAGTCTGAACATGCTTCCAACACTGAGCAGGACTTGCTCTGCAGTTGTAAACCTGAGCTAAATAGTGACAAGGCACTGTGCATCAGTAACTGCCCCCAGTAGCTTCGAGCTGAGAGCTCTCTGCCCTCCTTTATTATCACACAACAGAAAATAGGATGGAATATTAATATGTGAAATACAAGAGAAACAGCAAACATATTAAATTAAAAAAAGGTAACAACAGGAACTGACAACATTAAAAAGAGTCAGTGCAACAGAAACATCAGCAAGGATTCAGGAGAGAAATAACAGTAGTGTGAAAAGCCTTATCCACAGAGACTGGAACCACAATTGATAAACTGATGCAGTAGGTGGTAATAGGTTAAGCGATGCGTCCATGAGGAATAAGTGTTATGTAAAATGCAAGTCACAAGATACTCCTGTGAAGTTGTGGGGTAGGAAACACAAACAAGGTTACAAGCAGCACTACTTGTCTCCTCCAGTGGAGCCTCCTGCTACCCTGTATCTGTAAGATTGTTTGCTATAAAGGACAATTTTCTATTTTGTTACAAATTCATTTTTCCATGCAAGCTGCTCCAACCAGCAGTATTAGTGCCCATCTCTTCTACCATTAGTATTTTCCCCTATTAGCACTTTAGAGGAATTGCAGTATTCTTTCAAGTATCACTGCCAGAGACAGATTCTCAGGTCTAAGTTAAAAAAATAAGGTGAAGTTACCTAAAAACATTGTTTGATTGATCAGACTTTCAAATATGTGCATTTCATAGGGAAGTTTCCTGCCATTCAGCTTCAACGATGAATTTTTAAAGATATACCCTAAAGGTAACAGAATTTGTGGTTATTCTGGAAGACTTCTACTCAATAAAAAGAAGCTGAACCATGAAAAGAATTAGGTCAATCAACCACTACCCAGTCTTAAATATTCAGTTGTATTCAAATTCCCAAACTTGGATCATCATTTGTAAATCCCTGTGATCTGGGTACTTTCCTTTGTTTAGAATTTCAGTCTTTGCCCATAGCAAATCATGTATCATGTTAACTGTTCAGGAAAATTGTTACTAGACATTTGTCCAGGCAGCATAAAAAAAGCACAAGTAACAGGAGAAGATCAAAGGTGACTCGTACTGAAAGCACTTTTACCACTATGCCTATGATTTTTATAAGAATAAAAAATGGATTCAAATTTTATTACGAACAATTTCAGTACAAACCAGAAAAAAGACCGAATTGCTCCAGAAAAGGATCCAAGGAAGGGAAAAAAATTACAATCAAATGAACTCAGCACAAAGTTGACATATAAGCATGTAAAGAAGGTGGCAGTTGGGAACACTCCTGGATGTGTGTGTGTTCACTTACTCCTAGCTCAAGTCCAGCCATTCTGCTAACTACTGAACATAACAGTAAAAAACATAGCAGACTGCAAAAAGATGGAAATACAGGGAGAGATATAGCTATCATATATAGCGATATAGCTATCAATAGCAAGAAAGTAAGTTGCCTCAGGAGAATGTTTTAAAAATAAAAATAGGCTGCAATAAAGAAATTAATATAAAGCAAGAAACCAGATGGACAGAGAATTCTAATCAGTCCTTCAGCATTTTGCTGCTGGTTTGACATAAAAAATGCTGGTAATAGAAGAATGGAAAGTTTAGGCTTTCGTACTCACAGGGTCAAACTCTCCAGTTTTGAATATAACCAACTAATTTTTATCAAGGAAGAATCATGAACTTTGGATTTTTTTAATCTGATTGTTACAAGATCTTAAATTACTAGGGATGGGAGGAAAAGAAATCACTATTACCTCCCCAAAGTATTCAAAAACTTAAGTCTCCATTTCCTTGGATGAAATAAAATACACAATCTAGCAGAAAACCATGTTAATATACTGTCAAGCACCTAGCAATTATGATAGTTTAATATAGGCTTCTATTTTAAAATAAGACAAGAAAACCTTCAAGTTAAAACCACTGTTTCTTCCTGAAAACGTCTGCCCAAACTATGCAGATGGTATAAAACTGAAATCATGACTCACAATCTAATGCTGCCTTTTCACTTCGTTCATACAGTTCAGAAAATGAGTCAAATTAATTACTCCTTGTAAAACATAACAAAAACTTAAGACACAAGCAATTGCTGAATGTCTTATCTCACAACCATCAGCTAACTTTAACTCTGTTTCAGAGTCAAATATATACAACCCAGTGGTTTTAGCGTGCAGGAACTCACCTGACATTGTTTGTTCCAGCCTGTGGATCAGTGACTTTTTAGCACATTCAACGTCAGGACTTGGGTAATCCAATACCTGCCGGCACCAAACTAATGGACTGATACATTTTTGCCCTGGATTCAGTTTCTTCTTTGGAGATGTATATAACCTGGAAAAGAGGGGGGAAAAAAATCATCTATGAGGACAAACAAAATGAGCAAAAATCAGGCATGCAACAAAATACCACACACTATGTTATACTCCATCTAGACTATAATACAATCCCAAAAGATAAAGAAAGCACAAATTCTAGCTTAAAATTAACTTTTTTTGATACAGCATGGAAGTGATAACATATGGCTACTCAAGGACTTCTGGCAAAAAGTGCTGCCTATCTTGCTATACCAGGATATAGTGACTGATATGCGGGGGGGGG